>CAEFZX010007446.1:0-34354 GCA_903066825.1 Alfaro cultratus | reverse complement strand
AAGATGCACATTTAAACAGATGAACCGCATACAGTCTTTTTTTTTTTTACAGCAATCTCTCCTGGTTAGCAGTGAGCGAAATCAAAATAAGATGCACATTTAAACAGATGAACCGCATACAGTCTTTTTTTTTTTTTTACAGCAATCTCTCCTGGTTAGCAGAGAGCGAAATCAAAATAAGATGCACATTTAAACAGATGAACCGCATACAGTCTTTTTTTTTTTTACAGCAATCTCTCCTGGTTAGCAGTGAGCCGTCACTGCCGTTCTGACTGAGCAGGCGTCCTGCCCCCACTGAGGAGCTACACTCCGGTATCTTCTTGCATCTGAATATCTGGCTGTGGCAGCAAAAAACCCCAACAAAAAACAAACATATGTCATAACCAAAATGGTGGAGCATTAGAAAAAGACTCGCAGAGTTTCTGGCTCAGGTATGACTCTGTGTGCATGCTGAGTGTTTTTCCTGGATGGTTAGTTGGAGCGTTGTGGCGTTACAGCAGGGGAACGGTTGATGTTAGCTAGCAAGCAGGGATGTTTGTGTCTGTAGGACAACCACTAGTTAGGAGAAGGAAACGATTAGCACCACTGCATGTTTGTGTTAAGGCAACTGTGTTATTTGATTGAAAAATGTACATTCTGTGCAGCATTAGTCGTGAAAAGCTGCGGTTAGCTTCATATTTCAGCAGAGCCAAAGAACTGGTGGCTAAGCTAAACATTAGCTTAGTGAAATTATGGCTTTCAAACTGACCAGGCCGATTAAAACTGTTTATTTTTATAGAAATGGTCTAAAATACTTATGTTTCGCTAGAAATGTATTCAGTTATGATATATATGCATTATGAATTTTAAAAAAATTATATTAAGTGAAAAGTTTGTTTTTAAACGCTCTCCTGTAATTTGTTACATGTCCAAATTGGATGTTTTCAGTTAGCAGAGAATAGATTTGGGCTTTGAATGCATCTTATAATGTGTACATTATATAATTGTTTTAGGATCTTATAGAAGTCGACCCATTTGTTTTAAGATGCATTATTATACCCTGACCCAGACAAGCTGCACTAAACTGATTTATATTCACATCCTGAGTATTGCTATCGATACATATAAAGAGATATATCATTCAAATGGTCAGAGATCAGATCAGCTAGTTTCTCCATCAATCTGCAGAAGACAAACAAAAAAAGTCTGATTTATTTAAAGCTATTACCTCTTTCAAAAAAAATAAATAACTGCAACACCTGTATGTCCTATATTCTGTAGAATAAAACAAATCAGGCACTTCTTGTTTTGTTTTTAAGAGGGATGACTTTTCCAAAATATTCATATTGTTTTCTTCTTGGTAATTTTGGCTCAGTTTCATTTGATTGTGTTCTTAAAAGATCTGGTGCTGCCTATCTTCTACTTTTTCACCAAAATCATGTTGTGGTTTTTAGATATTAGTAACAGATCTTATACTGTGCATGAGGCAGTATAAGACTATCTTAGTATGTTAACCTTGGGCAAAAATACCACAGTTTCACAGTACTGCTGTATTTAGACCAAAAAAGAAAATACAAATGTGGAATAGATCTAATTGCTTAAACAGGAATGTAACAATTGCCCCATTTGCTAAAAAGCCCCTCAAAACATTGATTTTTACAATATTGTCAATAATATTATATATTGACTTCATCCAAATAACTACGGACTGAACATTTTTACTTTTAGCTTCCAAGCGTTTATAATGTATTTTCTAAGGGTATACACGTATAACAAGCTGATATCAGGTTAAGTAGTTGGGCTATCTGTTCATGTAGTCAACCTCCAGTTCTCCCCTTAACATAAAAGCCACTTGTAGCTTTCCATCTATAGTTTCAAACAGTGTTAAATTAATAAGAGGGATGGGTCACACTCATTTAATTTCCAACCCAATAACCTTTTGTCTTTCATGACTGAAAATTGATTTTTTTTTCTTGTTAAAGTATATTAACCTTCTTTCAGCCAGTTGTCTAGCGGTGCTTAGCACCAGATTGGAGGAGGGTCAGTGCATTTTAGCAGTGTTGAATACAGACATAAGTGAATAAAATCGTTTTATACAATAAAACCTGTGAGCAGCCCATGTGATTGCTGGAATATTTCATCAATATTTTACTGCTGGTTGTTTATAGCTCAATGTTTCAGTTTTATTTATGTCTTGCAGGTTAAGCATGGCGGACAGAAAAAGAAAACCAGCCGCCTCCATCAAACCGATCACTAAGAAAGAGAAAGTAGAGCTAAAGAAAAAGGTGCGCTTGCATTAGCATTTGTACTGTCTCTTAATGTGTTTTATTTAAAGATAACAGTCATGCCCATGTGAATCAGTTGCAGACTAATAATTGGTTACTGTTAAGCTTTGTTTCTGTGGCAACTGTAAGAAGAGGTAAATTAGACGTAAGTTTGTTTTTTATCTGACTGTGATTCTGCAGGAGGAAGAGAAAGCTGCTGAAGTTTTTGAAGAATTTGTTGCATCTTTTGAAACCAGTGAAAAAAGCAAAGTGAAGACTTTTGTACGTGGTGGAATTGTAAATGCGACTAAAGGCGAGTATGGACTTTTCAGGGCTGTTTGACCTCTGATTGGAGACTTCAGATGATACTTCCTTCTTTTCAATGTCTGGTGTAATGCACTTGTTCATTGTTTCTGTTAAATAATAAGGACATTTAATGGATGTGTTAAGTCCTAAACTGTGTAGGATCTAAAGTTTAATCTTCTAGTTACTTAGAACTGACAATGTAGGATTGTGTCATGTTACTGCCATTTGTACCTACATATGTTTTGACTAAGAATATAAAAGTTGTTTTTTGGTGGGTTATGCTTTCTGCAGAGGAGGAAGAAGCAGAGATCAAGAAAAGTAAGCTGTACCGACCCTCCACAAAGTTTGTCCCTGTGTCTCAACATGCCTCACCAACGTCCTCGTCTGACAGCAAAAAGTCTGTAAGTTTGTACTCTTTACATCTTAGCTGTGTCATAGTTTCAATTAATTTTCAAATCGTCAGAAAGTGTAGCACTAAATGCTGTGTTCGCTGCCTGTTTAATGAATAGGCTTTCAAAAAGAAGACAGAAGAAAAGAAGAAGAGCAATCTTGAACTTTTTAAAGAGGAACTTAAGCTGTAAGTCTGACACATTTTTTCCAGCTTTACGCTTCTTAAGTGTCATATGAATAATACGTTCTGCACACACAGGCTCGTTATTTTGCATTGAAATTTTTCAGCATACAGGAGGAACGTGAGGAAAGGCATAAAAGGAAGAAAAATGACTCTGAGCCTGGAGGAGAAGGAGGCGGATACGGAGATCTGGACGTTCCATTATCGGGACGATCAAGTGAGGTTTTTTTTGTTTGTTTTTCAGGTCTGATTAAATATAGAAATAAAAATAAGAATGAGAAAAATCTTTGAATTTACTCATCCTTTATCCTATTGTTTAAATTTTGACCCCTTTTTCTTGAGTTTGACATTTTTCTTGTCCTATCTTACATATTCCTTGTTCGTGTCCTTCTTTTGTTCCTTCCTCTATTTATTTTTGTCCATCCTTCAATACTTCCTTCCTCATCCCTCCATCCTGCCTTCCTTTTTTGTGTCTTTTATTTTTTCCTTCATCCTCCATTTCTTCCTTGTCTCCTAGGCCTTGCGTCTGTTTTTTGTTCTTTTCTTATTTGGGCCCTTCAATTTTTGTGTTTTTCATTTCTTGCTTCTTTCTGTACCACCTTGCTTCCTTCTTTCATTCCTTTCTTGTTTAATATCTCTTTTTTTAATGTCCTCTCTTTAGTATGTCTCTTTCTTTCAACGACTTTCTTGCTTGCTTTCTTTCCTTCATCCTGTCATGTCAGTTTCTTATTTTGCAGAGTCTATGTGCAAGTCCCATTGTAGAAATAGCGGGCGTAAAGTCACTGAACTTTTAATTATTTATATTTTAAATGAACGTAAAGGACAGAAGACTGTAAAAAGCTGAGTCTGAGAACGTTAGATGAGAAACATGTAGGAACAGTTTTTATTAAATGCCCCCTCTGTTCTGCCCCACAGTGCTGTACGACGACCTGACGGCCCCGGTCACCACTAACCTCTACATTAACTGCATTAGCCCCAAGGTAACAGGAGTACACCCAGTTTTATTGGATGTAATGCTTTTACATGTGGATCTCTCACCTCTGTTTTTTTCTGCTCAGATGAACGAAGACCTACTCTGCAGAGAGTTTTGTAAATATGGCCCCTTGGCCAGCGTGAAAATCATGTGGCCCCGAACGGACGAGGAGCGCTGCAGGACTTCAAACAGAGCCTTTGTGGCTTTCATGACTCGGAAAGATGCAGAGAGAGCCATGGCTGCTCTAGACGGTGAAGTGGACCCTCGAACTTGGTCCCAATTTATTGAACTATCATCATTTTGTTCATCTCTGACAGCAATGTGTTTGGAACCACAGGTAAAGTGATTATGGGCTTTGAAATGAAGCTCGGATGGGGCAAACCAGCCCGTATCCCACCTCAGCCTCTGTACACACCAGCTGGGGTGAGGGTGGCACCTCCTCCCCCATCTGGTCTCCCTTTCAACGCTCAGCCCAGGGATCGCTTCCGCAACGACTTCACAAAGCCGCTGGGCTCGTCCAAAGCAGAGCTGGACAAGGTAAAGCCTCCTCGTCTGGCTGATGGTGTCAAGCTGAAAATGCGTTGATCAAGATAATGTTTTGGATTAGGAATGGTGACCTGAGGAAAGCATTCACACTCTTTGAACCTTTTCACATTTTGTTACATATGGCCACAAGCTTAGAGATGTTTGCATCCCTGTCTCCACGACTTCCTCCATTTTTTCCCTCTAATGTTCTTTAACAAAACCTCTGAGGTTTTGTGGTCAGTGGACACAGTCTGTCACATTTTTATTTATAAACTTTTCACAGTTCTTGAATACTTACTGTTGATTTTAATGTTAAAATCCCTACAAGTCAGATTTATTTGTGTAACACATTTGTGCAACAAGGCAATTAAAGTGCTTTACATGAAATATAAAACACATAATACAGTAACCAATTCTGAAACAAGCAATAAACATTTCATTTTGTCAAATGCCATAATCAGAATCAAGAATAATTAACATCAAATATGCTGATAAATGTTCCAGTTATTATTCATCAGAGGTAACTCTAAACAGGCGAGTTTTAGCTTCGATTTAAACTCAGTAAAATACTAATTTGTGGTCATAACTGACTAAATGTGTGAAGGTTTAAGGTGTCTGAATACTTTAGCAAGGTTTTGTAGATGAGTGTGAAAATAAAGGGTGAAAATTTGTTCATAGATCTCTTCTGCAGAATGCATGAAGGTTGAAAATTTGTCCTTTATGATCATTTCAGTCAAGTTGTTTCAAATATTACCTGGCAGCTGATCCAAGATCGACAAAATTGATCATGAATTATTGTTAAGTGATTAAAAAAAGCATTCTATTCCTTGCTCAACTGTTCCTGCATTGCAGTTTTACAGGATGCAGGATCATATTAAATTTCTGATGCCCTCTTTGGGTGCACATCAGTAACTGGAGCTTTTAGTTTTGGGTTCCATAACAGTTTTTTCCCCCCTACATGTTGAAGTTTTTACCATCCCTCCCCAGTTGTCTGATCATGAATGCCTCCGTTGTTTTCTATGCTGTATGTATCCTGCAGTGTTTCATCTGTACAGGTACTCACTTTTTAATATCTTCACTATTTGGTTTGACTTCACAAACAGACTCTGTCCGAAGCCGTAGTCAAAGTGGTTATCCCAACCGAAAGGTACACACACTCTTCTTCCTACGACTGACCAGCTGTCATAGCATTAGTGTCATAAGACAGAGGCTGAGGCGCAGTCATCTTGTAACTATGCATATTCAGTAGAAACTGCATTTATTGCACTTTGCATATACACATAGTAAGTCACATAGAGAGTGGGAGTTAGTAAACATGCAGAAATACTCTTCGAGGTTCGGGGGTTCGCATGGGCTGGCTGAGACACTGCAGACCGATACAGCTGGAAGGCAGATAGCTTCAATGCTAACCCAGTCAGGATGTAATTAGCATTTAGCTCTAGCTTTCTAGTACAGTTCTGTAAATTATAGCACTTGCTCAAGGGTACAAGTAGGTGTAGATGATTCCAGTCTAACTTTGGTTTAGTGATTGGGCTCCAACAATCTGCAGGAGCTACTCAGGATATTTTACCTTTGAATTGTTTCTCTATTTAATAGTTTTATATTTGATCATTGTGATCATACAACTTTATTAAAGAGCTGACTGTTATTTCATTGAAATATCCAAATGTAGCCATCCCTGCAATTAGAATCTGCTAAATTAGTATTCTCCACAAAAACCAGCACTCCTGATGAAGCTTTCATATAAGTAGTATAATCTCGCACAGTAAAATGTAGGAAAATCGGACTGTTAAAATAAATGTTAAATTAAATACATTTATTTCGTAGGTTAAGCTTTGATTTTTAAATATTGTTATAGTTTGTAAAGATCCAATCGTGACCCGTTCTTAGTTTTCCAGTATCTAATTTTTGGTATTTCATGATGCCATGCAGTTTTTCAACATTAAAGTTTGCTTTATTTAATTTTATTTTATAGGAGTTGTTAGGAATGACAATTTTGTTCAAAAATTTGCTGGGAATATTTTTTGTCCCCACTCAACAGATGTATTGATTCTGAAGGTTAGATAGATTTTTTTTTAAGTATTATTATTATGTTACTGCGATAAAGTAAACAGGGTTTTACACATTTTTATCAGGGGTTCCTGCTATTAACGTTCCCAATAATAATGTGGGGATAAAAGTTTGAAGTCAAGAACAGTTACTAAAGTTTTTTAAGCCTAAATCATAGCTGAAATAATACAGTAAGGCAGTTTTCATTGGCCTGTAGTTTAGTAAGGAGGTGATTGGTGTCTTTATGTTGTGTTTGACTCTGGATTTAGTGTGTATTCTTACTCAAACAGCCATTTCTCCCCACAGGAATCTGTTATTCCTTATTCACAGGATGGTAGAGTTTGTGGTGCGTGAAGGCCCGCTATTTGAAGCCATGATAATGAACAAAGAAAAAAACAACCCAGATTACAGGTAGCTATGCTAAACTGTTACATAATCGTTCCATTAGAACAAAAATAAAACAGCTCAAGGTTTATTTTTGAATTCTTCTTTTTCTCAGGTTTCTTTTTGACAACAAAAGCCAAGATCATGTGTATTACCGTTGGAAACTGTTCTCTATCCTCCAGGTGAGTTTGCGTGACTGAAACGTCTTTAGAAATCTTTGGTTTTGTATGAAATAACTTGTGTGGATTGAACATCTCGTGTCCCAAAGGGCGAGTCCCCGACAAAGTGGAGGACAGCAGAGTTTCGGCTGTTCAGAGGAGGCTCCTTATGGAGACCCCCCATCCTCAACAGCTACACTGAGAGGAGTGACGAGGGAGCGGCGGTCGAGGAGGCCGCTCCTCCCGAGGAGGAGGTGAAGAAGGGCCAGCTCAGAGCTGAGTAAGTCTGAATCTGGGACGCACATCGGCTTCTGACTTGATCCCAGCTGAATGTTTGATGTTCCCACCCACTCCAGGCACCGACAGAGACTGGAGACTCTTGTGGAGGAGCTGACTCCCAGCAGGGAGGATATCGCCAGCGCCATGTTGTTCTGTCTGGACCGGGCAGATGCAGCAGAGGAAGTCGTGGGACACATTTCAGAGTCCTTTTGTTCGCTTCAAGTTCCCCTTCAGAAGAAGGCGAGTTCTGCTGTTTTACAGTATTCTCTTTTACATCTATCATGTTACAGACATAAGCAATGATTAAGTTCAATTGGTGCAGAGAGACAGAAAGTACATTCAACACCGTGTTCCAAATTATTATGCAAATTGGATTTAAGTGTCATAAATGATTGCATTTTTTGTTGTGCTATTAAATTTCTAAATGGTATTGTGTGTCAGGGCTCTTTGAATCACTATAATTAATTTCAGAGAGCAATTGTGCAGGTGATATCAAAGAAGGGGTCCTATGTCAACGTGTAACTCGGTCTGTTAAGATGTTTTTGATTGAAATAGCTTTTGATTTTAGTACATGTGAAAACTTAATGCTGCACACATTCAAAGAATGACCGTTTGCAGTTCTTTATGATCCATAAAATGTTTAGAAAATCTGCTGTGCATAACAATTTTGAACAGTGCATTTTTAGTTTTTTATTTTTGAAAAAAATACTGTCATCTGGAGCTTAGTTCAGTAAAATTTTATTTATACTGTAATAGTTCATGACTTGAAAATCATTAGTATTGATCATTTAAGAAAATCTGAAAAAATATCACTTACATAATAATTTGGAATATGGTGTAGACCAATGCTAGATTGGAGCATAACTATGAAATGGAAACATCCTGTCAGTTGCTTCTGATTGATTCTCTCAACAGGAGCCACATTATCATTCTGAAAACACTTTACTCTTTTCCTATAAGGAGGCTACCTATTTGTTGTCTTTCATGACTTAAAGGATTCTGTGAACCTCCTTCTGGTTAATAATGTTTTTTTTTCACCCCCAAAGTAAAAACTGTAGAACTGATTTACAAATTTACCTTCTTTTTTGCTGTAGAAAATGTTTTTGTTGGAATAAGGGTAACCGTGTCTCTTTGCTGGTCTGGAAGTGCCTAATATGCAGTTTACGATATTGTTTTATATCCTAACCCTGCTTCAAACTTTAACACAACTGTATCTCCTTCCTGTCTGCCGTAAAATATGCGCTCACATGTTTTCATTATATTAATCCACACAGATTTCTAGATTATATCTTGTGTCGGACATCTTGCACAACTCATGCGCCAAAGTAGCCGGGGCGTCATATTATCGGAAATAGTAAGAGACTGTCTTTGAATTCACTTTTAGAACCCCCATGTCTTTATTTGTGGTAAATCTAATGGGTTTTAAAATAATTCTCTGCAGTTTTGAAAGCAAGCTACCACAGATATTTGAGCATCTACATGCAGCACATAAAAACATTCAAGCCAGACTGCAGGCTGAGCAGTTTAAGGTAACATAAATCATTTGCTTCAGCCAAAATAGAAGCCAAGGGAAAAAGCTGAAACATTTTAACGTCCCTGTCTCCACAGCAAAAGGCTATGAATTGTTTTAGAGCATGGGAAGACTGGGCCATATATCCCCAGCCTTATCTAATCCAGCTTCAGAACATCTTTTTGGGCTTCGCCAAAGCAGGAGAGGAGGAGACGGAGACTCCGGAGGTGAGCTTATCTCCTCGCTGCAGAGGCGACTGCTGCTTTGTGTCACCTCACCAGCCGAAGATGTTGCCGAATACAATTAGACAGTGAGTTTTATGCATTTGTCTTTTTGGAGGAGGTATCTGGTGAGATTGACGGTGCACCGTTGGACAAAAGGCTTACAGACAGGCTCCCGATGGGGAAAACTCCGGTGGACGACATAGACGGCTGCCCCATGGGCTGGGACCCCCTGGATGGAGTCCCCGTTGATGACATCGATGGCGTACCCCTAAACGCTCCTATTGATGACATTGATGGAGTTCCCTGTGAGCCCACCGTTTCATGTCTATACAACTCTCTAACATAAGAATTGTTACTTTGTCTGCTGCTTATTGAGGTTTGTTTTGTCCTCAGTGGATGAAAGCAACCTTCCGCTCTCCAGAGTGCCTTTGTCTAAATGGGAGAAGATCGGTGATACTGGTAAGACGTAGCTGGACGTTCCTGTGACTGGTTTGACCCTGAATGGTTCTGCTTCTTTTCTTTCAGTCCAAACTGACTCCAAGTGGGATACTTTAGGGGAGAAGGATGATGAAAAGAAGGTTCATATTAGGTAAGGCTGAGTATCATCAAAAGTATTTCATTTATCTGGAAGGAAAGAAAAGTTTCAGTAACTCCTTTATCTGGCTCCAGCTGCAACTCACAGGATGAAGACGAGGAGTCAGAGAGTGACAGCAGTGCCGATTCCTGCAGGTCGCCCAATTATGAGGGGGCAGTTTTCCCTCATATGTCTGAGAGTAAAAGAAAAAGGCTGAGGGAGGTGGAAGTAAGTGTTTGCTCCATCATTTATCATAAACTGGCCTAGAGATGATCTCAGTTTCAGTCATTGTACAGAAATTACTTTTCATAAAAGTGTCCAATTTTCTATTCACGAAAGAAACAAATGCTTGTTTGGAGAGACGCAGACAACATCTTTTAGATAAAGTTTTGTATCAAATAGGATTGTATTAAACAGTAAAACTGACCCAATGTTTTTGAAACAGGTAAAGGTTATGAAACTCCAAGATGAGTTGGAATCTGGAAAGAGGCAGAAGAAGTCTGGAATGAGCATACATCAACAAGTGGAGAACTACAGGAAGAAGCTGCTGCAAAAGGTCAGCAGATCCTCTTGGTATAAATTATTTCATAAGAACATGTTTAAATTGTTATCGCTATCGTTATACCTTGTATAATTTACCATAAGAAACCAAATCAAAGTGTTCTTCAATAGGAAACTGGGAGAGCATCTTCAGAGTTATGATTAGTTTATTACACAATGTCAGAGATTTTAAGTTATGTGCGCCATCTACTGGATGAAACGTAAACCTACACCCTTTTTCTCCTGCGCTACGAGGGAATACAGTGCTAAAATACTTATACAGCCACCAATTTCATTGTATTCTTGGGTATTTTGTGTAGTAGTTCAACTTTTGTTCAAATTGTCTGCTAATAAAATGGCTTATTTTGTGAAGAATCTGCAAACAAAGTAAGAGATCTTTGAGGTTGAATCAGTTAAAATGTTTACACTAGGAGTTTCACAAAGACGAAGAAAAGACTGAGAGGTCGAAGTCTAAAGACGGGCAGAGGGAAGAAAGGAGACACAAAGAGAGGAGTAAAAAAAATGAGGATGGAGACAAAAGGGTGAGCAGTAAACTTGGAGATAAACTGAGGAAATCAAGGAGCATCTCTCCAGCAAGGTAAATTATAAATTTAAAGAAAAAAAGTTCTTATTCCATGTAGATGAGCTCAGAATCATTTATTCTGTGCTCATTTTGCAGAACAAAGTCTCCTAAATGGTCCAAACGTTCCCGATCGCCATCTCCAGACCAGAAGGTCAGCAAATCCAAGTCCCGGTCCCCGCACCGCTCCCACAAGAAGGCAAAGAAGAGCAAACACTAACCAGATTCAGGACTCTTGACATCAGTCTCTTCTCTCGGCTCCACCTTCAACAACCCACACGAGACTCAGCACCTTTTTCTATTGTGACGTTTCACCATTGTAACTACTTAGATATATTTTGTTTTTAAAATGACATGTTGCTGCAAAGCGCCAACACTAAATAAATCACCGTTGGTGACGAATGTTTCTGTGGAAGACGTTTCCTGAACTCGACGGGGTTTTTGAAAAAGATTGCCAGAGAGAATTTGCGTTTGTGCAGATTTTTTTATTGAGGAAATTCCATCATTTTGTTTACAAAAGCTGTAGGTTTACAGTATCATGAAATGTGCTTCTGTTGACCAGGGGATTTATCAAAAGTAATCAGTGTTTTTCTGAAACATTTAGGACACCCAATTTTAATCATTAGTAAAGTCAAACACACTGAAATGACGTTCTAATAGCAAACTTACAGGAATTTGTCGTTTTAATCCAACTTGACATTTCACCTGAAAGACTGACCGTTCTGCTTTTGAAATTTGTCTGACCTAGAAACAAGGAAGGTGCTCATAGCTATTGAAAATAGATTTTTATGTTCTCTACAGTAATTCTTGGCCACACAGTTATAAACTTACACGTCTGAGCCAAGTTAGTTTCTGCTCAGACAACTTTTCTGGATCTCTAGATGCCAAACCATTCACAGTTACCTGGTACGAAAGATAAAAAAAAAAGAAGAAATAAGACAAGGAATCCCCACCTTGCCCACTTTGTACAGTCTCTCTCTCGTCGTCCGTCTTTAGGACTAATCTCTGCTGAACAGGCTTGCTTGCGGAGTGCTCAGTACTTTTTGACGTTGATAAAAACTTTAATTGCTCCTGTGAAGTCAGCAGAGAGCAGAACTTCTGTGTGATCGGTTTTCAGGGCTCCTGGAAAAAGAAAGCAACAATAAGCAGCACTGAAATGCAATTCCTCGCTTTGAGAAAATCAGATACGGGACGAAACGGACCTGATGGTATCGTCTCGGAGTCGGTGGAGTCCAGGCTCTTGCGGTCCGGTTCTGGTTTCTCTGCGAGTGTTTCTGGAGGAACAATAAGATCTGGATGGGGGGCAAATACGGCGGAGGTGACCACTGCGTTGTGTGCTGCAAGACAAAAAAAAAAAAAAAAAAAAAAACAGAGTTAAGAAGACTAACACATAAATAAATTTATTTTGTGGGCAACACAGTAGCTACCTTTAATCCCTTCCCAGAAGTCATTGCGGTCTCGTCGTACAGATGTGAATTTGCTCAAATCATGGTAAGTGCTCCAGATGTAAACGTATTTATCTTCTGAGCCACTGACGATGAAGGAGTAGTCATGGCTGGAGGAAGGCATGAGCAATTTCACGATTAGTTTTTAATTGAAATTCTCTTGGAGACAAACATTTGACAGGCCAGCAGGGGGACCCAAAGAGCTGCAAAGATTACTTGAATGTTTGGTCAGGCTGGTGATATTTAATATCTGACATTACCAGATCATTTTTAAAGAGATCAGGCTTTACACACAGAAGCTTCAGGAACAACAGAGGGAAATAACGTGAAGTTAAAAAAAATAAGGAAGTTGAGAAAGAAAGAAAAGAATAATGGGAGAAAAAGAAATGAGAATTTTAAGATGGGAAGAAGAAAATGAAGGCAAGAAATAATGAATTTAAAAGAAAAGAAGAAATGAACAAAAGGACGGAAGGAAAGTAGCAAATATAGGAAAAGAGGAATAAAAGGAAAGGAACTGGATGATAAAAAAAAATAGGAGAAACAAAAAAGTTGGAAGACAATTTGGAGGCATTTAGACAATAGAAAAGGAAATAAACTTTAACCTTCCTCCAATTTCTTTTTCTACACCTCTAATCCTAAACTATTCCAGCCTGTGTTGTGTAGCAATCATGATAATAAAAACGTTTTTTTTTAATTAAGAGGACAAAAAAGCTATTCTTTTCTCTTTATAAATGCAGAAGCAGCACAGATTCACGATTCAGTGTTGAGCATGACGGGAACGTTTCTCACCTGAAGCTGGCTTTAATCTGGCTGCTGCTGTTGACATAACCCTTGTACTTCATGGACAGAGACAAGTCCCTCAGGTCATAAAGGCGAATGCGGGAATCATTTGAGGTAACCAAAATCTGCCGGAGCAGACAGAGTTGGAGACGTAACCACCCTCACAGCAGCAAAGTTAATATAGCGTGTTCACAGAGGAAGGGGGATGTTACCTTGTTCTCTCCAGGCAGAGGCTCAATGCCGGTAATTTTGCGGCCTACTTTGTTCCTCCCTCTAGTTGACCTCACGTGAATTTGAGTGTGGTATTTCAGTCGCTGTTAAGTAACAAAGGAGACCCACATCAGATTCTGAATTTGCATTAGAACAGTTTTGATTAAACTGATCTTAGGGATAACAACAACAGGATGCCTCTGTGTCGTAGAAGATGCAGCGTCCATCGTAGGTGCCGATGACGGCGTATTTTCCGTTTTGGCAGAAGTTGGCGGCGGTGATGAGTCGTGTTTGACCGTCTACCTCATTCCACAAAGCCACCTTCTTGTCTGGAATGTTCCAAAGTCGCAGTTTGCCGTCCAGAGAACCGCTTAAAAAGTATCTGTCATCCTACAAACAAAAAAGAAAAACTGCTTAACACAGAACCGTTGAATGTATTCACCATGGGAACAATCCTCATTTTTCATACACGATCAAACTTATGCAAACCCCGCTGATATTGAGTTAAATGTCCTTTTGCAAGTTGAGCCACACGCTTTGTGTAACCATCAACAATTTCTGTGGATCAATTCTGACTGAACACTTGACCACAGTGTTTGACAGAAACTGTAGCTCTCAATTAAGAAGGAACAGTCCATAGATTCACTTTGACTCATCCAAATATTCTCATAAAATTTCTGTCCTGTTCTACCACAACACAGCTGAACATTTCAGTCCAGCAGACTTGGATTTACATATAGCGTATGTTAAAATGTCTTTCTGAGTTTGGAAACAAATATCCAGTGAGGATTACGCAAGGAGCTTTTTGGTTGCTAAAATACACCTAAACAGGTGTAGCGGCAGTGAAAGGTAACATCTGTGCAGACCCCACACATGCTGAACACAAACTAATGATCATTAAAATGTGGCTAAAAGTCATTGATTTGTGTAGATTAGAGAATGTTCTTGTTGTTAGTTCCTCTCTGATGAAAAATTAACGGCATACATGAACTTCTAACTAGCACAGCATGCACAATTTGTGCCAAGACAAACACACAGCGACCCGACTTACTCTGGGGTGGAAAGCGATGGCTGTGACAAAATCAATGTGCTGAAAGCAGCAGAGACACTCTCTCCTGGATATGTGCCACAATCTAACCGTCTTATCCATGGAGGACGAGAGCAGGAAAAAGTTCTGCACAGACCACAGAATAAGTCAAATATAAAAATACAAATGTGTGTTAGGAGGGAGCAAAATTGTAATGCAAAATTGTAATGCTACCTTTGACCAGGACAAGTCCAACAGGTCAGCTGTGTGACCCTTGTACTTGCAGAAGGGGACTTGGCGGAAAGGGGCATTTCTGTCTTCGGTGTCTGGGTCCTCTGGGGCAGAGCTTGCCTAAACAGGAGGTAAGTCATTTAGGAAAATGTTCATGTAGAATGCTGCTCTATATCTTCTATCAACACAAGCTGTTGGTGAATCAGAGTAGATGTTACTGCACTCACCCCTGGATCTGTGTCAGATTTAGACGAGCACAAGCTTTCCTGAGAAGGAGAAGGAGAAACTCGACCTGGAGGACCAAAACATCTGGCATGAACTCCAGAATCGGTCGTTTTGCTGCATACTCAATCACCAAAGAGCGCACAATCCACATTAATAAGATGCATACCTTCAGTGTTGTACTTTAATCTCATATTATTGAAGTAGTCAAAGGCGGTCTTCAGGACCCAGATGCGAACAATATTATCCTGGCCTGCAGTCGCCAGAAGCCTCCCGCAATGAGAAAACTTCATTGTCCAAACAGCTCCCTTCAGTACGAGATGGACATTTTTAAAACCGCTAACAACGACCACTAATTTAGGAATGATTTAGCCTTACCATGTGCTCTCCGCTCAAATCCTGCACAACCTTAATCTGGTCAAAGTCGAAGGGACCCTTGAAGCTGTGAGCTGCCTTGAACTTGGCCGGTCTGGTGTAGGGCATACCCTCATCATCACTGGAGGAAGGATCATCGGGATCTGTGTGGAACACTGAAGAGCGAAGCGGGCAAAAAGCAGAGCTCAAGATTATTAAAACAGTACGAGATCATGTAAACACAAGACTTACTTGTCTTGTGTTTACATGACAAGTAAACACAAGACTTGTCATGTAAACATGAACATCATACTTTCATGATGTTCTAGCTAACATCATGAAAGTATGATGTTAGCTAGAACATCATACTTTGTTCTAGCTCACTCTAACTTAGCAAGAATGACAAAATACCTTGCTAAAGTATTGACTTAGTGAGGCTTAATAAATACACACACTACAGGTGTTTCTTTGTGAAAATCTAACCCAAGTTTTCTTCTCCTAAGCAATATCCACTACTGTGTGTAGGTCTATCACATGAAATCTCCATAAAACACTTTAAAATTGTGGTTGACCTTTGACAAAAGATATAAAAAGTAAAAGGCATATGACTGGAGCCTCATAAATATCACCATAGGTTATGAAAGTTATTGTAAACTATCCATATTTTAAGATTGCTTGTTCACACAAACAAAACATTTCCAATTATTTGGTTTCTGTACCTTCATCACGCACACTTTTCACTTTATTGACTGCTTTCTCCCCATATTCCTCAGCAAGGTGCTTGGCTTTCTTCACAGATTTGCCCAGGAATTTCTTTAACTGGGTCCTGGTTAAAAACAAAGACAAATGCATTGCAATGTTTCAAATTAAATCATGGAATGTAAACGGAGCAGGAGAGAGAGAGAAAGCAAGGGGGAAAAATGGCAGGCATTACGTTCTCTGCTTCAGTTTTCCTCCATCCGTGTCCGTCAGCGGAGCCTGAGACTTTTCATCGTCATCCGACTGTGCCGCATCGTTACTGAGGAGAAGAAAAAAATAGCAGCTTTCTTTACATATAGTCAAAATGAACTAAAATGTAATCAGTTTTAATTTGACTCACGTTATGTACTCCTTGGTCCTCCTCATGATGTGCAGAGTTAGAGGGTTGATCCCTGTAGGAAGTTTCTCCTCAGCTTGAATCAAGGGAATCTCCTCTCCAGTGTCTAAGTTCTTGATCATGACACTGGCCAGTATTTCCTGATTATAATCACATAGAAATGGGTTTCAATGGCAGTGGAGACTCTGGCTGTGACTATGGAGCTCTTGAAAAAATAATCAGCAAAAATGTATTGGATTCTGTAGCTGGAACTCTGCATTTGATTTACTGAAGTTTATAATAACTAAATGATTTTAAATCATGCAGTGCTGACTGTGATCAGTCACACATTAACTTAGTGAGAAACAGCCTGGATAAAGACTGCAGCAGCAGCAGCATTTCCTGTTATCGCAGAGCATTGGGTAGACAAAACCACACAGTTTGATAAATGTGGGAAATTGAAAGTCACACTTTCAGAGCATCAACTGATTTCTTGTTTCTTTTTTGCAATGTGAGCGAGTCGAGAAAAAGAGCAGCAGCCAGTGAGAATTGAAGTGCTAGTTTGAAGAAACGGGAAAGTTAAGGTGAGAATACTAAATATACCACATGGTTTTTGACCAATATCAATATTGTCCCTGCTGAATATAAAGCATCCCCACAACATGATACTGTCAAAACACTTTTTCACAAATTGTGGGAACTGTGTGTTCGGAGTGATAGTTTTGCATGTAGCCCTAAAGTTCCACTTGCAACTCCAACAGAAATTGGGCAAAATTGTAAATTAGACTTCTTAAGCTTTCTTTTAAAAATGTATTCATTCTTGCTACTCTTCAAAGTCAGATTTGTGGAATACACCTAATAGCTGATTCTTCCTCCTCAGCTGTGGATTCCTGCAGCTCCTCTGGGCTTTTCTCTTCCTGATCGGTAGGTTTAAGTAGACCGATCAGTTGTATTTTCATTTAGAGGCATCAGTATAAGGAGGCTAAACCATTTCTAATTTTTTGTAAAAATTAAAACTATTATTTCACTTCCATTTCACAATTTTACACTACCAGGTGTCATCTTATCAAAATAAAACTTGTGATAAAATTTGAAAAGCTTCAAGGGGCAAATAAAAATCCTATTTACAAACATCAGTTTTAATTATCAACACAACAAAAACGCATTAAAACTGGTGAAATCTCACTTCACTACAATTGGTAATATCCTACTAAAACAGGACGGGTCTCACTTCGTCTGTCAGTTCTCTGCCAGAGTTGGAACGAGGACGCTGAGGGCCGGGGGTTTGTCCTCCACTCTGGGATAAGGCTAGTTCATCCTCATTTTCCTAAAAATTAAACAAATTAATAAAAAACAGAACGCAATAGCGCATTAAAGAAATATACCCAATTTTGTGCAGCAAAAAAAAAAAAAGTCCTGGTCTACAGACTCACTGACCTGTGCCGTCACCACCTTGTCTCCACTTGTGGCGCTGGCCAGATCCAGGGAATGCTGCAGGTCTTTAGTTAGACACCTCACTGTGCTGGAGGGAGACATCAGGCCAGACGGCTCCCTAGAATCACCGCTAACCGAACTCACCACAGATACTGGGCAATCAAACAAAATAAAAAATAACCCGACATGTTCTCAAAATCAATGCTAATAGTTTTAACTTTTATGACCTTTCCCTCTGAGGGGACAAGCTGCACAGTTTTGTTCCAGTTATTGATGGCTGCCTTCATTTATTTCCTGACTAACTCTTTAGTACAATAAGGAGATCCTTAGTAGGGTCTCTGCAAAATATAGGTTGAGCTAAGTATACACACAAAGATAAGCCTGTCACAATTAATTAATATCATGTTACATTAAAATAATATTGATAATTTCCATTTTGATAATATTTTTCAAAGGGCAATTTTGTTTACAAAGATTTCATAATCCATTTTATTAATAGTTTTGGTTGTGTGTGGTTTTTATTTATTGTTTTTGTTGTCGTGTTTTATTTTGAGTATTTAAAGTGTCTGTTTTTGTGTGGAGAGTTCTGTACAAAATTAAAGTTTAAAAGTTGAAAATAGTCTCAAAACGGCATTATTGTTGGTCATTTTGAGATTTTCTGGGACAGTTTATCATCTAGCAAAGTTATTGTGACAGGTTTACACATAGAAAAGTCTCAAAATCCCATCTAGGACAGCTAAAAGTAGGTGTGAACTGAACAGAGCAAAATGCTGAAATTGAATCAAAGGTGCATCAGCAGAGTATTGATATCTGGGTGTGAACTCTTATGTAACTTGATTTTTTTCCTCACATTTCCAGCATAACAGATGATTCTCAGCTGAATTATGTGCCATTCTATTCACCATGTTGTACTTTGCTTATATCCTAAAAACCTGGCATTTTAACAGGGGTGTGTCAAGTTTTGACACACCCCTGTTTAATTACTGTTTAATTACTACAAAGTTATTAAAATCTGAGCTGGGAAATAAGTGTGTGTCAGAATGTCATACTGTGGCATGTTTGAAGAAATTATAGCAATGTTTACTGCTGTTCTGTTATTGATTTACTCGTGCTTTGACTTGTTCAAACAAACCAGGAACCCAGTTTCAGAGCTTTTGTCTGCAAAACCCTTAAAACCACTTCTACATCATGATGAGTTAAAGTTTTCACTTCTGTTTTTGAAGAATCATCCAGTAGTTCCTCACCTTCCAGTCCACTTGGCCTCACACATTCCTGAGACATCCTGGAGGGTAAGCTGCGGCAAGAAGGTGGTGGAGGTCTGGGTGGTGGACCCCCACCAGGAGGTGGTGGCCGCGTGGGAGGAGGCTTCTTTGTGCTGGCTACGATATCGGGTTCTACTGTGAATTGTCGGGGGGGTTTCAAGGGCCCCGGCGAGTCTGTTGGAACTGGCCTGTCTGTTAAGGGAACTTGGTCCAAGATGTCTGCCGGTCTCTGCTCCTTCTCCGCTTCTGCCACCAGAGCGGCAGCAGCGTCCGCCTGACTGTGAGCGATGGTGCTGGTGAGATCCGGAGGCTGCACTCGCTCTTGTGACTCGGCTGAAGGTCCAGGCAGAGTTGGGAGTTCGGCAGCGCCTAAAGAGAATTCTCCATTTGTCGTAACGCTTTCCTGTCGCTCCTCCGACCCCTTGACAAGTTCAGGTGCAACGACCAGGACGGTCGACTCCAGGGGAACGCCCCCAACTTCAGACTCTTCCTTTGGCTCGGGTTTCACATCAACCTGCAGTTGATCCAACAACTCGACCACCTCGCAGACATCTATAGCGCATCCTTTTTGACTCTCCTCGATGATGCTATCAATGATCTAGGAACAAAACAGAAACAGGAGTTTATTCAAAAACGACTGCAAATGCCAAAGATATCAAACTAAACTACAATTGAGGTGTATGATTTTTTTTTAAGAAATTCATACCTGCAGAGAATCATCCTGCTGTGTTTCCGTTGAGGCACAGGTCACATTTTCTACTGGATTCACCAAACTCTCTAACGTCTCCTAATAAAACAGAAATAAACAAAGGTAGGCATTAAAATAGCAAAGTCTTTTTTGTAATATTTCATTTTGAAAGCAAGATTATTCTATATTTAAAAAATATATATTTGTAGGTTTACTTATCAGGAAAAAATAGTGATAACTTTGTTAGCAGTTTGAATATGGGCTTTAAATATGGGCATCTGTTTTGGTGTCCCAATGCAACATAACATTAAGTCACAGAAACAAATACACTGTTTCAGTTAAAGGGATCTGCAGACAAATATAATTTTATGCAGCAGATCTTAAATGTTATAAAATCTCAGATTAAAAAAACTTTTACAATAAAATCAGTCATTGTTCCTTGAGAAAATTTTTCTGTATAAACCCAAATTATCTGTTTGTTTTATCCAGATATGGCAAGTTGGCTTCTTACAAAATACTTTACTTGATTGTATAGCTAGATGTCTCTACTTTAATCAAATTTGTGTAAAGGAATTTATTAACTTTGCAACCTGTCTGCAAGAGCAATACCCATTAAATCTCATTTTTAACTATATGGCAACACAAAAGCCTTCAAAGAGATTTAGCCTTTTGGTTCTCTGAGTGTTGCACAATTTGACCTCAGGATGAACATGTAGAAACATGAACTCCTGGAAAACTGGAAACAGTCAAATCATGGCCTCCAAAAGCTTCGGGAGCAACAGTTGCTTTTCTAGAATCATTGAGAATTTTCCAAAATCTTTACTAAGTGCCAACAGCATATTATAAAAGCAATTAAAACCGTGAAATGTCCTACACTTTGAAATAACAACAAACTGTCAATAACGATCAGAAATCAGTCAAGCTTCAGATAAACAGCACCTGCTGACTTACTTGGTTTTTAGTCTTCATTTCTTAGGAAAAAGCAGATAAGTATCTGTTTCCCCCTGCACACCACCTCTGTATTTTAGTTCAGCTCTTTATTCCAAAAGGCTCAGAATTCACTAAATACATCATTTCAACAAAGTTTTGATTTAAAACAGACATACCTGAGGCGAAGGAATGACAAGCTTTGCAGGTGTCCTAAAATGACAGAGTTGTGATGATAAGTGCAGTCAAGTGCCACAAAATGAAAAACATGTCAACTTGAAATATTAAACAGAACAGAAATTACCCAGGCATTTTGGATTCCTAACCAGTTTTCAGGGGGAAAACATATGGGAATAATCAATATGGACTTCACACTGATTACAATACATTGTGATACTTAATGTCATAACAATACAAGTGAAACTCCAAATTATCTTAAAAATTCATTTGTGAATATTTATCATTTTATCAGTCCTGAGTACAGAAATACGGTTTAAAAATAAAACTTTGCCATTATCAACAAGTAAAATTCACTGCACCAGTTCCACTGGTACAAAATAATCACATTCAATCATATTTTGAAGAATAAATGCAGCTTTTACTTAATAAGATGTAGGAAAGTTGACATCCACGGCAATAGTCCCAACAAGTCAGCTTTTTGCAATTTGCAGACATCATCACAGGATTCTTTGTATTTTAACCCAGTAAGATAAAGCATTTTTGATCATATCTAATAGGAATGTGCCTAGACATGATTATTTGCCAAAATTGTTGGGCTTTACGTTGAAGTTCAATGTGTGAATATGAGTTCAAACACTTCCGTCTGATATTTAGTAAATGGGATGGTGGAAAAAGATCAAGTTACAAGTGAAGAAGCCAACACCTTCAATGCCATGTTTAGGTGTCCTTATTTCCGTACGTTGTGTTTTATGTTTTTCTGGTTAATCCTGACAGATGTCTAGGAGTTTTGCACAGTAACCTTATCCTTCTGTTTGAGACCTATCCCATCATGTGACTCACTTGCTTAGCTTCTCCCTCTTCTAACTCAAATGAAGTACAGTACAACAAATTAAAACGGTAAGAAAACCAAACCGGCGAATCTTTTTTGAAACGGTTAATTTTTAAATAAAGCAACACAATTTGTACATTTGATTAACTAATATCAAGTGACAGATTATTTTAAAAATAATCTGTTTAATTTTACACATAGTAAGTATGTGTAAAATTAAATTAAAAACGGTTAACTTACTCTTTCGGAGACAAGGTGACGTCCTCTGGAGCATCGTAGAATTCTTCGTTGTCACTTGTATCTGACGCCATGCTAACGCCAGTTTAGCTCATCAGCTAGTCCAACTAAGTCGTTAGACAGCTGTGTAAACGCTTAACCTGGGACTTTTTGGGTGATGTACATATGCGTTATCTCTTTATGCCCTGTCTTATCAAAATTAGCAATCGTGGCCGACGGTTCGGCGGAACAACCACTTTCCTGTCTAACCTAACGCCATAATGTTAACCAGCTGACAGGCTAAATGTATTCCGATGCTAACGTAGCCTTCTGCCTGTTTATAAATCTGTCTCAATCACAGCAAAGCGCCCACCATGAAAACTGAAGTTAGAAGACACTTTCCGGCTGCAGCACCACTCTTGGACAGCTGTACAGCTGACGACGAGGTGACGAACTACTTCGCAAACGAGCCGTTAACCTAAAACAACAATATTTTAACGGTGATTCCATGAAGTGTAAACGGGTGGGTCAAAAGGCGGGGCGCAGCTGCTTCTACTCCGCTGTTATGACAGTTCGATGTAGTTTAGAGACATTACTGCCCCCTACTGGGCTCATTGGGAACAGCAAGAGAGAACAGCTTGTCGTCAGTAAAAATATAACAATCAAAACATTAAAAATGTAAAAAGAAAACGATATTATATTATATTATATTATATTATATTATATTATATTATATTATATTATATTATATTATATTATATTATATTATGTTTATCTTCTGAGTTGTTTCTAAGGTAAATATTTCCCAGGTGATATGTTTAAATTTTTAATTGCAAGCTTTGATTAAAACTGAGTGTTAGATACATGCAGTCTGCAATATAGAGCTGATAGTACAACTCCCAAGCACATTAAGTTTTCAGAACATGCCAATGAAAATGTATTAACTAGTCTATGTGATTTGTTTATTTATTATAGAGCCACACACAGAACTGAATTGAGTCAGTGAATGCAATGCAATATGCAAAAATTCATCAAGCAAACTCTACTTCTACATGAAGTTGTTGTTTGCAGCAAAATGTTTATGAGCTTGTACAAGTATTAGCAGCAGTTACCAGTTGGGGTAGCAGCATCTGAGTCAATGAGCTGGTTGAGGTAATTAATTTACAAAGAAAGCTTCTTAAAATGACAGACCACTAGGACAACATAGGACTGTAAACTTAATATTTGATTGTCTTTAGTCAGAGGTTTCTTTAACATCCTCCCTGGCACTATGATAGAATGGCACACCTGCAACAAGTGTTATGAACTTTCCTTGCTAGTAAATATAAGCTGTATGTAGTATTATAACAACATGTAAGTGACTTGGAATGACAGAAACTCATACAATCACAGAGACATACAATCACAGAGCAGAGTCAGAGGATGCTGAAGCGCATATAGAGAGCAGAGTAAATAGCTACTGACTTCCAAACTCATACAGCTTTGAGATTAGCGAAGGAACAGTGTGTAAAGAACTTCCTGTAATGGGCTCCATGGCCAAGCAGCTGCATGCAAGCCTCACATCACCAAGTGCAATGAAAAGCATTGGATGTGATGTTGTAAAGCACAACACAGCTGCGAGAACATTCAAGATGTGCTCTATGGAGTGACAACTCCGTAATCATGCTGCTCTGACTGGCTCTGTGTTCAGTAGTTGCCAGGAGAACAACCTCACTTTATTTGGCCAAGTGAGGCTGTTCTTCTGAAATTGGACTCAGGTCAATAGTACCAGTGACAGGAAATCATGAGTGTTCCAGCTTACCAAGACATTTTGAAAATGTCATGCTCCTAAGATTTTGCGAACAGTGTTGGGATGGTTCTTTACTGTTCCAACATGATTGTACATTAAAAAAAAGTCTATAAAGACGGATGAACAAGTTTGTTGTGGAAGAACTTGACTACTCCACAAAGTCTTGTCCTCAATCCAATAAAACCACTTCTGAGATAAAGTGTTGACTTTAAGATAGTCTTCTCTCCGAACACCAGTGGCAAACCTTACAAATATGTTCCTTGAAGAATGGTCACAATTTTATAATAACACTTTCATAAACCACATGGGAAGTCTTCGTATTAAAGTTCAGGCTGCAAGGTGTTAAACACTACAGATTTCACTCAAATTCAAATTTGAGGGCAAGTGAACAAATTTTTAGGGAATAAAGTACAATTCCACTTCAAAATTAAGATAGTACTATTAAGCAAATTTTAAAACTGACTTCCACATATATAGCTATGAATAGTCTCTGATTAACTTAGCTATCTGTAGTACTAATGCATAAATCTTACATCTGCTTTTGGCATTATTACAAGTTATGTACTGTTTACTTTAATGTAAAACATATCTGAGCTTTTTGAAAAAACAAAAACAAAAAAAAACTTAAAACATTGTAATACGGAGATGTGAACTGGATAAATGGTAGTCTGGAAATCTACCCATTTAAAGAGCACAGGAGTACACCCTGTTCAGCCAGACTCAACGTGCCGCACATGAAGCAGGCTCTCCTAAAACCACTTTATTTAGTAACGGAAGTTTTGAGCCAATGGCAGAAGATTGCCAGACTCTTCCACCAATGGGAAGTTTCGATGTTCCCCGCTCAACAGTAAACGACAATAGCATTGGATTATAGGGAGAAGAAGGCGGCTTCAGCCTTGTAAGTGGATTTGAGGGGCTTGGGAAGGAAAACAAGGACGCTGGTAACGTTATCGTGCTTCGAAAGGTAATGGAATGTGTTACTTAAAAGTTTACGTAGTGTATGAAAAAACGTGTAAAGTGGTGGGAATATCGCACGTTGCTTATTTAACTGAACAAATACCAGCTGACAGTTGGGCTCAGGCATCTGCTGGCTGTTGCATATCAATCAACCAACTAGACTAACTAAACCAACTAAATTATCGTTTGACACCGGTCAGTTACGGCTCACTAAACTAACTAAACCTACTTAGCTGGATTTGGAGAATTGCTTCCAACTTGATAATCATGTAGTAGTCGAGTCTTTTACTGAGATTTTAGGCTAGCAGGCGTTAACGTTAGTGTTGGCTAAGCTAGTTAGCTAGGGCTTGAATCCCAGAGGAGGAGAATGGACCGACATTGTGAAGGCAACAACATGACCAGAAAAGCAACAAGGATTTGACAGTGTTGACTGGTTTTGGTTTTGGCTGGCTACTGTCCTATGTTGTTTTAGTGCTAGCAAATAAGACCGCACTGTCGCTGAGAGACGACTTTTAAAAACAAAACATACTGTACGTTAAGTTTAAACACACTACTCTAGTTAGATCCGCCTGCAGCTCTCTGTTGTTTATCTTTGCTAATCTTAAAAACAAATGTGTCATAACAACCGAGATCAAATTTAAATAAGAAATCCGTACGCAGATCACATAAAGATAAAGGATCCTTTATTTCCCACTTTGAAATTAAGTTTAAAAACAGAAGTAAATTTATTTTGATTACTTATTCTCACTGTAGATATTTGTTTACCCTTTATTTAGTCTAGTTATACACAAAGCCACAAGTTGAAAATATAATTTTTCAGACCTTTTCTTCTGTTTAACGTTTATATCGGTTTAATACACAACTGTGTTCTTTTTTTTATATTTAAAACGTATATTGGTGTTAATTTTATACTTTGAATTATCAATTTAAAATTTTATTCAACTGTTTTTAATTGCTTTTTGTAATGTGTGTATTCTGATGGATGTGTTTTATTTGAACTCTTGTTTATGTTGTCCAGGGCAAGTTTATTGAGCGAAAACCTCAGTATGCATTTTGTTGGTTACATAAATAATAACAAATTAAAAGCAGAAAATTCAGTATTTTTTCTTGTAATGAACAAATAAAAAGTATTTGGCATAAATGTATACACCCTTAAGCTGTTACTGCATTAGAAGAATGCAGTCATCAATAACTTTGGAAGATATGTAAAAACAGTGACTACAAAAACAACAAAGGTCAGAGATGCAGCCAAAAAGTACTGGTTGTTCAATGTCTGTATCCCTGGATCAAGAACTAGGTTTGTTTTACAGAATTATTTTCTTCAAAAAGAAAAAAAAAAGCCTTATAGGCATGACCAAAATCTCCCTAATCCTGTGGTAGAATGCGTTATGAGTAGATTAAATTGAATTTAAACATTGTTATCAACGTTTCATAAGCTATACTCAGCAAGAAAACATCTATTGTCTGTTCAAAGTATACAGCATGTGTTTCTTCCTGCAGTTTTGGAGAATTGTCAACAACTGTCCATGTCTCTTACAGCACATCTGAATTAAATGACTGGTTCATTACCAGGTCTATGCAGAACTTGATTAGATGCTAATGAGTTAATTTTATTTTAATGTGCGAAGAGTTGCATTTATATTGCTGTTGGATTTTGACTCTTGAGTATTAAATTTGGAGATCCCCTGGTCTAAAACTCAATTTAAAAGCACCTGTACAAAAGAGAATTTGATAGATTTAAATAACTTTTGCTATGCAGAGTTTGAAAGTATTTCCAAGTCAAAATATGGCATACTGATATACCAAGGAAGTCTTATTGCTGTACCTGAAAAGTTTCTTTAAGAAAGTAGTTACAGAGATTGTTGTGTCTTTTCTTTATTTTCATTTTTGCTTTAACGAAGAAAAATCTAATGTGCTTAATATTATTTAATCTGACATGTCACTCACATGGAGAACTTTATTCATGCTGTGACTCAGGTTGTACTGTGAAGAATAAAATGTATAATGGAATTGTCTAATTGTGCAGGCATTTCACTAGGGTTTCGCAAATACAGAAAGTACACCATCCGCAACCATTTAAATAAGGTGAACCCCATTAAACAAACACACATTGGCGTATATATTATTTGTTCAAAATGTATTGAACAGGTGTGGGTTATATATTGAAGAGAAAACAAAATGTTCCCAGACTGACTAATCCTGGTCTTCTGTATCTCCTGCCACTTGGAAGAAGTTCAAGTAGACAGTGTTCAGTTTTTTAAAAATTATTATTTAAGGTGTTGAATGTGGATTTAACTCTATTAAGAACTTTGCTTTGATTTCTTCCTGTTTTTGTCCAGGTGTGCTTTCGGGGAGGGTATGGATCACCCTGCACACAGAGGAGAGACGATGCCTGTCGTACTACATGACAGGTAATTTAATGTGTCACACTGTCTCATCATTTTGTTACTCATTGTGAAAGTAAATTGATTGTTTTAGTTTTTATTTTTATTTTATAATTTTCTACTACTTTTTAGCTGGTAAACTGTATAATTAAACCAGCAGCAGATTGGCATTAGCATTACATGAGATGGTTTAATCCCTGATTACTCTTTGAGAAACAAAAGCAGTCCTTGCCACAGTCTGACCAGGACTGAAAGCGAGCTCCAACAGTCTTACTGTAGTACCTCACATTCCTGGGAAAGACCTCCAGTTTTTCCATTTCAACAGTGAAAGTCATTTATGCTTGACAGACTCGTGTTTAATACTGGCTAAATTTGTCGACATTTGATTGTAGTAACAGTGGTGTTTAAAAAGCCTTTGACTTGTCGCCACACTTGGCTCGCGACAGCTGAATAGTTTTAATAAGCCTCTTACAATGTTGGAAGCGTCAAACAAGAACACTAAAGGGATCACACACAGAACTGGGGGGATTGTTTTCTGTTGTTATTTTTGTTTCTAGTATTTACGACCGGCTGCATCTGCGAGGCGACAATATCCTCTTGGATCTGATTGAGAAGCAGTGCAGAAGAGTATTTAAAGAATTGAAAAAATGAACAGCTTCTCAGTCACAAAGCTACATAAGGCATTGCTTATTTATTTTAGTTTTTTTTATGTTTGCATTTTTAAGATGTTATAGTCGGTATTTGAGGATTAATCTTCCCATAACACATAATTATCAATTGATATTTTCAAATTTCCTGTCAACTTTAAACATTTTTTAACTCAAAAACATGGCACGGCGCTGAATGACTGACTGCTCTAGCACCCGGCCACTGGGCTAGGTAAGTTTTCTGGGGGAAACCCTGGACTGATTTGTGTAAAATGACAGTAAATAGGCAGAACTAAATAGAAAAAGTATTATTTACGGTATCTTTTTCCGAAGTATTACGTCATGTTTTGACATTATATTTTTTCTTTCCCATTTTTCCATAATGAACAAATTCATCATTTATAAACTTCCATTTTTCTTCTTTTATCTCTCTTAAAATAAAGTTAGCTCGGTCTGACAGTAAAGCAACAGCAAGAAAACTGCCAGGATGCAAAAACCTCTTCACAGCAGCGGTACAAGCTGCTAAATGGTGCCTGGTAAAGTTTTCTAACAATAGCTGTCTGATTATGTTAACTCTCTGCATGCTAGATCACGTTGCTCAATGTTTTTAATTAGTAACCTCCTGCAAAAGGTCAGCTTGTGCGATCTAGACTGTCACCGGCTCCAGCTCTTGAGGAAGTCTGTGGTTTCTGCTCTTAGTCATCGTCTTTGTTGTGGTTTGGGTATGTGTGGCTGTGCTTTAACATCTCTGAACCACGTTTAAAAGAAACTCTTCTTGCATATACCGCACTCAATTAGAGGTTGCTTGGCTTTTATAAATTGCAGCATATGTCTTACAGGAGTTTGGCAATGTTGTTGCTACAGCGAGCTGTGAATTCTGTCTGCACATTGGTGACGCACACCTTTACCTCCACCTTGTTGTTGGCATTGCACCTGTTATAGACGAATTTATCATAGCATAACTATAACCGAGCCACAAAAGCAATGACAGTGCTGTCATCTCATCATTGTAGTCATAAATGATTCAGTGATAGTCTGACTCTATAAATAGGAAACCATGTGCAAGACGTTGGTAAATACTGTTCTTTCACGGTAAATGTAAACTTTCTAATAAACTTTATCTAAAGAGTAGTTCTTCGTGAACACATTTTTAAGCATCTGCTCTAATTAGAGTTTGTTTGATCCATCTACAGCTGTTTTTGCTTTTCTTTTTTATTAAGTACTTCCTGGTCTCCCAGCAACTGGTGGCCAACTTGGGAGTGATTTGTGCGTGCCTTATGCCTGTGGCGGGCAATGCACATGCTGCTTCCTCTGTGAAAGTGCAGAGACTAAAATAGTGGAGCACAAACTTGCGTCTCTGTTATTGCAGGGCATAACCAGTCGCCCTGTATGGGATACTTTGGACTAGTCTATCACAAAAAAAAGTAGTTCACGTTTAAGTTCTAGTTTTCTACCATTTTGCACATACCTAGAGTTTTGCGGCACATTTCATGTTCACAAAAACTTTGTGAGTTTTTGTGAACATGAAATGACTAGATTTACCCAAGAAATTAAATCAAAATGTATAATTTAATTGGTCAACTGGGGTTCAGTGGAAGAGTAGTCAGAGTTGTGGATCCAATTCCAGCTTCCTCCTGCACCAGGTTGATGTACCGCTGTGCTATACCTATCTTTGTATAAGTTTGTTAGCGTTAGTGTGTGTGCTCTTGGGTAAATGTGGTTCTAGTGTAAAGTGCTTTGACAAGAAGAGTTATGTGTAAATTCAGTCCATGTAGAGCAGAAGAGCAAAAATTGTTACTGATGTTGCAAACAAAAAAAAGTCTAACCTTAGTGTTAAAAAATAGGATGTTATTTATAAAATTTATTTTATCTATGACTTAAGGTTTCTGTACAGTCTGTGAAAATCTTGAATTTAATTTCAATATTTTCCAGGGAACAGATGATATCGCAAAAGAGAATCAGACTACAGAGAAATATTTTTATTTGCTAACCCGTTGCCTGTCCTTTCCTCATACTTCCCCTCTTCCTTCCTCACATTCTTCCTTTCTTGTGTTCTTTCCTCCCTTGCTCTTTGCTTTCTTTTTTCCTTCTCCTTCTTGTCTTGGTTTCTTCTTTGACTTAGTATCATATATATGATCATATATCACAAAATTTGATATTATTATAGCAAATGTTCAGCCCTAGTTTTGGTCTGTACTTTCTGTTCCCTTTTTTTTCTTTTTTGCTGATGGTATGTTTAATGCATACCCACCTGAAATATCTGCCAGAATGTCCTATTCAGTTTATTTTACAATTAACATAAAAGACTGTAGAGGAACCCTGATGACTGTACATGCAGATACCTCTGTAGTTACTTTCCCATACAACAAAAGAACTGGTCAAGTGGCATAATTAAAACATAATGTCATAAAAAAGTAATGCGTTTAGCCATTTTGAATCAGAATGTGAAGTTTAGATAAGAATTTAAACAGCAGTAGTTTTCTTCAACAGTAAGCACAGCTGTATCATTGAGAACAGAATGTACAGAGATCAAGGTGCACTAAATGGCAGACTTTACATAATTTACAGATTTATAGAGGGTGTTTATGGACATTATGTAATTGAAGAGGTTGTTTATAGGCGGCGTGATTTATGGGTTAATAATCAGTATATACAGAAGGGCAGTAGAAGGTCTACCTGTGAAAGAAAGAAGAGTTATTGTGCAACAGAGGGGTGAATGAGCTGTAGGAGCCTAAGGCTGCGCTCTGCCTCAGACGAATGTCGTGAAACTTACTGTGAGGATTCTTGTGTTCAACTCCCAACCCATAAAAACTATCTGCACTCCGTTTGGCTCTAAGCTGTAATCCTTACCTCTGTAACAAGGTGGCGGTGTTGCCCAGCGACAGTGTTTTCAGAGCTCCTGAAAGGATGATGGAAGCGCAGCGCTCCCTCCCTCCTTCCTCCTTCACTCCCTCCCTCCACGAGACAACTGTGAATGCAGCAGGGCAAGCAGTCGCGTTGAGCGCAGTCCATTGGCTTCTCAGTGCTAAAGTCACAACCCGACTGTAGCCCTTGCTGCCTCCACCAGCGTTCCTCTGCAGCTGCTGGTGCCACCGCTGCTCTCCCTCCCCTTTAAATGGTGTGGGCAGAGTGGGATGGAAGACTGCATTGGGAATCTTTTCATGGAAATGGTTTTTGCTGCTGGTATTGCTGTAGCACCATCCTGGTGACAACAACATGCCGTTGAAATGGAAAAGCGGTTCTCCTGTCAGCTGGAAATTCCCAGTGCCAGTCCTTAAGACATCCAGGTCCTCACCCCTTTCTCCTGCCTACATGTGAGTAAGAGCTTAATGGGATTTGCATTACACAACTGTGGTAGTGTGTTTCTTAGATTTTTGTCTGGTTTTTATTGCTGGTTTTATTTATTTAAATAGATTAAGGTGCTATTGTATATATCATGCCCTTTATTGGGTAGACTGCGACTGAGCTTTGTGTGAATCAAGAGATTTGCCCTCGTCCAACATAATTTTTATGGTTCCACCTCAGAATGCCTTTCGTTTTCCGTCAAAAAGGCTTGTTGTTCTGCAAGTCTGGACATGGCAGGCACCACATCCCTGACTCTTGCCCTCTTCCTGTGGCTGTGTGTGTTTGGGAGCTGGGAATCAGTAGCTTGGGAGGAGTCTGCCTTTGTCAGGATGTCTGACATGCCCTGGTTTAGAAGCTATTGTCATCAGCCACTGTTCATGAAGGGGGAAGGGTAGAAAGCGTGTGCTTCACAGCCTCTCGCCATCCTTGCTTCTACTCCTCTGTTGGAGCGCCGTTCGGTTCTTGGCGTAGCTTCAGCTTACAGAGCGGAAGAGCCGGATTTTGAAGGGGAAAAGAAAAACAGTTCTCAAGGCAACCTGTGCTAAGTGAGCTAACTCACTGCTTATAGGAGATTTCTTATGCTAGCACAGTAATTAAAACGTGGATGGATTTTCACTAAATGAGGTTTTTTCCAACCTCCAGTTGTCTTGTGGCTTTACTTGTGAGTTTAGGAGCTTTTACTTAATAATTTCCCCAGATTTTTTTTTTCTGATGACAGTGAAATGTCGTGCTCGCATCTGTAGCCTATTTATTTTGTACTGTAAATCTCTACAGGTGTCCTGAAGCTACAATGAGCATACAGTACACATACTGTAGTGTCAGCTACCTGGCACACCTTAACAGCTTAAGGTTTTAACCAGCTTAAAACCTGATAACTTTTTTTTGTAGATCTTATCCCAAATGGAAACACTTATAAAAATCCAACTTTAATATAAATATTTAATTGAAATTAATGTTTCACGGTGTAGTAATCGATTTTGGGATTCTTGAACTACTTTATTCACATTAGTTATTGCAAGCGTTTGTCAGCAACTCTGAGCTGAGTGTAGATCAAGCCCTCTAATTATTTCAAATAAAATGACATCAGTTGATCATTTGTATTAGTACATTCCTTCTGTTGTAGAATAAAGCTGCTTAAAAAGCAGCAGCACATATAAAAGTTAATGTATCCAATCTGCATGTCAGAGTCTTTCATATGTTTATAGTGCATTGCAAAACTTTTGTCTTTAAAAATAAGAAATGGGAGTGCTACTACTGTGACAGTTCTTCCCATTAGGTTGCAAATCTTAAAGTACACCAAGTGTGTTTAATTGGTTGTGGAAGTGGCTACATACAGTAACGTTATGGTAAATCATGTGTACACAATGACAATCGAAGTGTACTGAAGCATCGAGTTGCCGCATAACTTTGCTCTGACTTGCTCTGCCCACTCAGACTACTTACTATTTTGAAACCTGAAAAGTTAGCTGGGATTTTACAGGCTGATATATGGGGTTAGTCTGTGGTAAGGGAGAAGTCACTCTTTATAAACCCGCTGTCCATTTGCCTTAAGACATTTATAACTGGGTTTTGCTGTGTTGGTGGGGTAATTTTTGTGTGTTCTAGCTAGCGACTGATGGAGGACACAGAAGAGTACGTTTTTAGAATATACAAGGTACATTGTGTCCACCAAGTTAACAGCTGGAAACATCTCTGTTCAGTGTCTTTTAAAATTATTTATATTCTTTAAACATTTTCATGTACTGCCGTGTTACAACCATAAACTTTCATGTGATAGACCAACACAAAGTAGCACATGGATGTGAAGGGTGTAGCGTAATAATACCAATTAGCTTCAGAAGTCACCTAATTAATAAATTGGGTCCACTTGTGTGTAAATTGAGCTGTCCTGCGAAGGCCTCAGAGGCTTGTTCAAGGACATCAGTGAAGAAACTGCATTAAGAAGAACAAGAAACATAGCAGAAAAGTCAGGGAGAAAGTTATGGAGAGGTTCAAGGCAGAATTAGGTTGTTAGAAAATATTCCAACCTTTGAACATCTCACTGAGCTCTGATCAATCCGCTGTCTGAAAATGGAAAAGAGTTTGAAACAACTGCCAACCTACCATGACATGACAGTCCAATTAAACTGGCAGGCCGAGCAAAAGAAACATTAAATCAGAGGAGCAGTTAAGAGGCCAATGGCAACTCTGGAGAAACTACATAGATCCTTGGATTGGGTGGAAGAGTAGTAGGAAGTTAATCAAACTGGAAGAAAGCCACAAGAAGTCACATTTGAAGCTTCACACAAACCTTGTAAAGGACACAGCAAACTTGTGGAAGAACGTTTTCTGTTCACATGACACCATGTTTTAAATTCATGGGATCATGCTGTGGGGATACTTTTCTTTAGCAATGACATGGAAACCGGTCAGAGTTGTTGGGAAGATGGATGCAACTAAGTACAATCCTGGAAGAAAATCTGTCAGAGGTTGCAAAGACGCTATAGTAAGGAAGAGGTTCATTTTCCAGCAGAACAAAAAAACAAAATATTCTTGGGTTAGAATGCTCACTCTAGCCATTCACAGGTTCCAAACAGAGATGGTTAAATCACCCACAGTTTTAAAAAATTAAACCAGCATTGCAAACAGGAAGATGTGGTGAGGCTCAACACCTTCCATAAAATCAGAGTCAGACGTCTTCCCATTCTATTATTTTAAAAACAATAATAGGAAACAAGTTGAGCATTGTTGACTGAGCAAATACTTCAAATGGAAACTGTAAAGTTCCACTTCTCATTGCAGATTATTTCTGGTATTTCTTATACTTCTATGTCCTTCGGTTGACAGGTTGCAAACCATAAGTTCATCTCCATCTCTACCTTGAGCGTTAGCCTTGAAGTATCCTCTAAAAGGGATTTAAGTCCTAACCTAATTTCAATTTCAGAATTGGTGGCATTTTCTCGTCACACTTGCTCTCTGTCCTATCTGACTGAGCTTGAGCTATTTGACGAAGACAAATGAGCTACAAAATGTGGTTCTACAAAGTGATTCACATTTTTAAAATCTCTTATTGCTATTTGATAAACACCTACTACTCTGTGCTGGATTATCACAATCCTAACGTTGAAGTACGTGTTTTTTAACTTGAATGAGGAGCAATTTCAAGAAGCATGAGTACAGGGCACTTCTACTGTAGACGGTCTTCTACAGCAGTGTTTTTCAACCTTTTTTGAGTGAAGGTACATTGTTTTCATTGAAAGAATCACGAGGCACACCACCAACCAAAATGTAAACAAATGATACTCTATAGTCGCATATATTAAATATATAGTAATTCTTATCAAAGTGTCTTGAATAGGAATCAAATAAACACAAAAATTTATTTTTTATCATATTTTATATTTCTTATTTCAAAGTGCACTTAACATGTCCACTTCAAAAATACACCTGAACAGTG
>CAEFZX010007444.1:0-30241 GCA_903066825.1 Alfaro cultratus | reverse complement strand
TACATGACACATGAACAACGAACTGAGAACGTGCCTGGTATGTTAACATAACATATTAAGAGTTATTCAGATAACTATAGCATATATAACATGCTAACAAGTTTACCAAACCATCCGTGCCACTCCAAATCACTAAACGCAATGAAATCTTTGTCCTGTGTCGCTTGTAAACAACTCTGCTAACTTCTTCTACCTTTCCGACGGTAGAATAACACAGGCCTAGAGCGCCCTCTTGCGGTTTAGTGTGAAAATAACATGTGATATGATATAATAATGTGTAAATTTCCACACATAAGTCGCTCCGGAGTATAAGTCGCACTCCCGGCCAAACTATGAAAAAAACTGCGACTTATAGTCCGGAAAATACGGTATTCTGTAAAAGAGTGGAATGCATCGGTGTGACATTCTTCTGCTGTATGGGACCAGAACCAAGCAGGGGAAGTGTAATACTTAAGTATGTACTTCCTCACGGCCTCGGACAATTGCTTCTCAAAACTATCCATTCTGTTCTAACAGAAAAATCAGCCTCTGGAAGCTGAATTATTGGATCTGTTTTCTGCATAAATAAACACACCAGTGAAATTCATACCAATCACACAATATGGAGAGGGGGGTGAAAAGTTTGCTAGGGGAGTTGTGACAAGAAGAGGATGACGACATGTGGCTGAGAACAAAATGACGCAATTTTCGTCACATCTGTGACAATGAGTACTGATTTAGACAGCTGGGCTCGATCGTCCAAATCCCTTTAATGATGTCAGTCAGGCTCTACAGTTCTGAGTTGTTAGCTGAGAAGTTGTTTTTTTAGCTTCTCGTTGTTTCCTCTTTAAGCTGCTTTGATCTCCTTGGTCAGTTTCTTTCTTGCCTACTTAAAAAGGTTCTGGTTCCCACTGCTCTGCTGTAAGCCTCGTCTTTGGTCAGATGCAGCTTCCTCAGGTATGACGTTTACTATGGTTTACTGTTGGTGTTTGTGTGAGAGGCATTGGTCTGGACACACTGAAAACTGATGCATGATGACACAGATAGCGCGAGCTAATTTAGGGCAGTGACTGAAGCTTCAAAAACTGAAACCTGTGAAGTCAAATCAGGCCTGTAGCATCAGCTTTGACTCATCAGTCCACTTCCTACCATTCCTAACCACAAGCTGAAAGGTTTTCTTTTTGTTCTTTTAAGCTGGAACGATGAAGCAGACACTTGTCTGTAGTGGTGGTCCAGTGTTTTTTTTGTTTTATCCCTGGTGTATTTAATGTGCTGTCAATTCTTTGGAAGTTAAGTTGAGAGGTTTACACTGGTAAACTTCCCACGAACAATGATGAAAAAGTCTGGGTGTTTTTTTTCCCTCCACTTCTGTTATGCTGTTTTTCAGCTTCTGATGCGCGGTCTTGTGGTGAGATGTAAACACTCGCCAGATGCTCTGTCTTTGGAGAGCTCTGCAGTGTGGTACGCTCGAAACCGCTGGAAGCTGGGCATCAGAAGTGAGTGGTCCAGGATGTGTTCACATATACAGGTTTTGGTGAAGCCGTTCGGTGGGTGGCAGAGCCACTGAAGTCTGAGATCCTTGTGCTGAGAAGAAGCGCCTCGTCTGTATTGTTTGCCAGGGCACAGTACCTGGCAGAGCTTGAGGATACCTGTGTGTTTCTCCCGTCTGTGTTTCCAGTAAATACCACTTAGAGATGCCATGCTCCCATTAGGGACCTTAGAAAAACTCTGAATTGATTAGAAAAGAAAAAAAAATGCTCAAGGAAGACTACCTGATTGCTAGGAGTTGATCTCTAGTGAAAGTGATTGTAGCATAGCAGCAAAGCACTGTTCAAATACATAAAAAACACAAAGTACAAGCAAGCGTAGTCCCGATGTGGCCATCTGTGGCGAACTCTCATACAAGTGACTACAAACATTACATTAGTGACAAAGTGTGAAGGAAAAATAAAACTGTTCCTCTTGATTTATGACAGTGCATGAACTTTGAGAACAGGCTCATCTTCTCTCCTTTCTATCTCCCATCTGTTTGAGAAGAAAATAAGTTACATCAGCAATTTTAGTTGTAATTATGACTGAGATCAAACAAAAGTTATGTTAACAGCACCAAATAAATGAATAAAGAAAACTTTAATTTTTCACACATTTTCTTAATTTAATTTCATGTTCTTCCCTAACAGAGCATACCTCATTTTAATCTAGTCTATATCTACTTCTCCATTATTTTTTATGAGGCCTTTGTGTCATATGTGCAGAGATAGTGGCAAATTTGAGAGGCTACTACCTTAAGTAGGCAATGTAAAGGTTCACAATTAAAGGAAATGTAAAATAATATTTTGAAGAATTTTTATGAACTCATTTTAACAGCTTAGATCTGCTGAATAGTATTCACGAAGGAAGACTTTTGTTTCAGTCAACAGCAGCAGAATTTTCAGGGGAAATTATAGGAGCAAACTGCTGTGCCAAAGCTGTCCACATTTAAGGTTGCTAAAAAAAATTAAAAAATCTCAGGTCACTGCAAGAGCAGAAACATGAGGGTTTCTCATAAGTTACAAAAAATGACATATTAGGACTTAAACCATATAAAATATGTGGATTAATCATGTTACTTCTGTAAGCTGAGAAGAAAATTAAAGCCACGCTGAGGTTATAAAACTAAGCTTCTCTGACCTTTTGACAGTCAGTTGGGCCTATTACTTCTGACCCATTAGTCAACTGGTACTCCCGCTCTGATCTAACCCCCCCACTCCACTCCGTCATCTCTCTCTGTCACTTTCTTTCTCTCCCGCTCCCCATATGTACCTCATGTCCTGAGGATGTGTCATACCTCGATGTCTGGACTGTCAGAGAGGTTTATGTCTTTATTCTGTTACCGTGGGTGACAAGGCATTCCGCTACCTCCGGTGGCAGGGTACTCCGTTTCCCTCGGTGACAGAGCATTCCACTGCCCTCAGTGACAGCACTGGGAATCATTGGGCTTTAAGCACCAGCACAGAGAGAGCTGTTGTGTGTGGGGAAGAGACACGCCGGGGGTTGCTCTCTTCATATGTTTGTTTGAGATTATACTAGTCAACTAATACATATGCACGTTTTGGGCCTACCTAAATTTGAATTGCCACAAGTTCCTTAAAGCAATTGTTCATGGGAAAAAGTAAAAAAAAAAAAAAAGTCAAATATAAAGGGTAAAATTAAAAGGCAAGAAATCAATCCAAGTCTCCTAGTGTGTGCGTGTGCTTGTGCAGGCGTGTACGTGTGTGTGCTTGCGTGTTCCTTGGGAAGTGGGAGTAAAGGGGGAAGCGTAGCTCTAGGAAACAGAGTAAAAGGGCAGCGAGGGGTGAAGAGGGATGCACTTCACAGAGGAGACCGACACAGCATGACTGTGTACTGCCCCAAATCTCAAGACCATTTGCCTAATTTACTCATTTACACTTGCTGGTTTTACCTTAAGGACAGCTCTGGCAGTAGCGGTGGTAGTGAAGAAATTTCTTGAGCAAATTATTATTCGCTCACAATGGACAGTTGAACCCAGCTGGATACAGAAGAACAGACTTGGTGACACTTTTAGAATTACAAGTGCTTTGAAATAATTGGCTATTAAGAAGGCAGACAGAGGAGTCTGTTAAGGGACTGGAAACTCATACAGGGTGTACCAAGCCTCTCGCCCTATGACATCCTGGAAAGACTCAAGCCCACATTAACTCTGCCCTGGATGTATCTGGTCGGGAGCATTAATAAATAAATGAAAACTAAGAAACTCGACTTTAGAGTTTGCTAAAAGCACTATGCTTTTGTGAGAAATGTATATTTTTTAGCCTGGGACAAAGCTAACTGCCTGTAATGAAGAATTACAGATATTCTCAGAATTATTCTGTCTCCATATGAAATTTGTGATACTGTATGTAGGGAATATAGTGTTCAATGTTATAACAGTTGTAAGATGGTATGTAACATGTCATTATTTCAACATTCTCTGTGAGTTTTGCCCACACACAATTTACATGAAGGACAAAGAAAAACATGTATCCTGTGTGCACAGATAAAATTTGGCATTTGTTTTTTTTTAATTATTATTTTGTTTTGCCTTTTAAACTGTTGTTTCATAGAGACATAGTGTGGTTAAACTGGAAACATTTTGAATAAAAAAAAAAAAAATGCATTTTATATTTTCACTTGAATAGGAAGGTATCATAAAACTAGAAACCATTAGCAGCCATTGGGCTGGTGTCAGTCAGAAGCAGAAATAACCCAGCAGTTAGCAGGCAAATGGTCCACAGAGTGGAAGCTGCTTGGATGGAATAAATTTAACTTCCACCTGGCTGAGCTTCAATGCTCCAAAATATATCACCTTTCCTCTGGTACACACAGAAACATACGCATACACACACCATGCACATTCCACCCAATTTAATGTATCATAAATTTCACCTTCAGAAGCCTGGACAATATCCTGTTCTCCAGTTCCGTAATAAATTAACCTTATTTGTGTTCCCAGTAAAAAAAAATAAAAGAAAAAATTAAAAGGAAGAAACACAGCTAAAGTGTGACTTTAGACACACAATACCATTTTATCAGAGTTTTAAGGTATGTCATTCATTGTTTCTTTACTGCATTCAGTGGTATAGAATTACGTATCAGCTTACAGCAGATTCAGTCTCACTTGCTTTAAAACTCCCACACACATAATTTACTTTCAGTTCTATAACTAGGTAGACTTGCAGGGTTTAGAAATGAATTGCCTGTGTGAGACTATGTTACAAGTATCCAGTTTTAATCATGGTCTATGTGTAATTAATTTGCCACATAGAGCAAAAGGTCCTATTCCTTTTTTGTATAATATATTGTTCTGGAAAAATGACACTACATACAGATGAAGAAAAATGTTGCCAATATTCATTCTTCTTTCCCTTTATTGTCATATTTTCTCCTATATTTACACTTCTTATGGTCCCTGAAATGTAAAACAATTTAATAAAACAGTCAATCTTCCAAGTAGGAGATTCAGTCATCTTTGACTTTCTCTTTTTTCAATCCTGTCCTCTTGACCATTTTCCCCTCTGTGCTTTGTTCCATGTAAAGGAAACAATTTTGGCAACAGCTAGTCAATCGGACCACTCCATCCCGCAGAGGGAGTGCAGAATAACGAGCACTGCCGGTGGATAATGGCCATGATTTAGCTCCCCAGTCAAAAGGTTACACTGCTCTAGCTCCAGAATGAATGAAGGTAATAAGATATCCCTTGGATAAGTAAGTCTCGCATGAACTGCTGCACCTTCAATCCCCCAAAGCTCAGTTTAACAGTTATTTTCAGTTTTTAAAGGGAAGCTAAGCTTATTCTGGAACACTTTTATCAAATGAAATACAGTTATTGAAGTTAGTATAAGGTAGCAAACAGGGTGATATATGCAGAAATTAACGAGACGATCAAAAGTAGTGTCCCTATTATCTTGACACATCTAGAATTGGAGAACTATTGGCTTGATGTAACGTCTGTTCTGGGGTAGCGTAAAAGATATTGAAAGGAAAATAAATTGAGCATTTTCCTCACAAATGCCACCTGAAAATTCTACTCTTAAAAATTGTTCTTCATATCATTCAACTTTGAATGAATTTATGTAACACTATGTGGTTAAAATGAAGACCTTATGCTATATCTGCGAATGTTTAATGCCGCATTTAGATCTGATTTCTTGTTTGCATTTTGCTTTGCATTTTGGTGTATAAAAGTTACCATTTAAGTTTTTTTCATACATTGTGAGATTCTGTAGCTGCTGCCATGAGGTAGTGATTACACATGCATTTCCAAAGCTTTAGTGCCGTAGTTCGCGATTTGAAACACATGTTTCCTTTGTTCTTCTTTTGGCTACTGTGGAAGCTGAGAGAGCAGAGTGGTGTACACCCACACACATAAACACTGAGGCTGGGTGGTAACTTGCTACTGAGTCAACACTAATTAATGCCACATTGCATGTTTACAAGCCAACTTTTTCCATTCTTCTAGATTTTTTCCCTTCTTTTTCTCCAATGGTTTGTGCCATGTAGAATTATTTTTACAAGGTCATTTTGTGGCATTGATGTGTAGAAAATAGGACAAAATGGCACATAAGCTGGAAGACCATTTAGAAACATTGATGTAGTAAGCATAATTTGGCAAACACATGGGAATGCAATTGATACATATAAACATATTACTGAATTTCTTGGAATTGCGTGTGTATGTGAGTGTGTTGGAGGGGTTCCGCCATTGTCAAAGTTCTTAAGGCAAATAGTGGAGCAAAAGAGCATTCCTCTCCACATTCCAAGTTTCATATTTTAAGTAAGTCTGTCAGAAGCAAGGCTGCCATACAGTCGGTACCACCGGGACCTCTGACCACCACCGACAGGCAAGGCGAATGGAGTGCCTTGCCCAAGGACACAATGACTGAGACAGATTGAGTGGGGATTCAACCAGTAAACCACTGGTTAAAGGACAAACTCCGACCTCCTGACCCACAATCTCCTTAGAGGAGAAGTTGGTTCACAGGAGTAGGTTTACACATTTAAATCTAGTGACCAATAATTACTGAAAGTTTTTTTGTTTTTTGGCATTATCAGATGTGTTTTCCTTTGTGTAGGTCTTTGTCACATTTTTTAAGAAACTACACGTAAACTGATTGTGTGCTCCACTGATGATGCCAAGTAGTTCTCAATATCTGTATATAAAACATTCGGTTGCCTAAGCCATTAACAATCAGATAATTCTGGCTATGTTTGCTCTCTGTCATTTGAGTCTAGTTCATCCACTCAACTCCGTATCCTCCTCTAGGAACTGTTATAATTTTTGTACCGTCATCGCAAACAACATTATATAAACCAAACTCTCAGAGGAATTAGAAATTAATACAGTTCAGGTGGCAAAAATTGTTTGAATTTGGTACTAGCAAGGCATACCTCGTAAAACGACTGATGAGTGTATCAGTTTTTTACTCAGTATTACAGGATGTACATCCAACACCCTCTCCTGGTCTTTTTGTGATCCTCTTTCATCTTTAACTTCAAATACTTGTATAGTTTCATTAAAATCTGAAATCTTCCTGATGGATTTCAAGTATGAAACAATAACCGCCCTGTTAGTCAGAACTTGTCAGTACTGTTAGAGAACTTGCCCATGCTTTTCTGGCATGTGCACGCCTATGTGAGACAGACAGTGAAGTGAGAGTGGTTAGCATTCAAATGAGATGACAGCGCAAAAGCAATTAGTCTGACTCTGTCTTTGTGGCGCTTTTTTTTCCTTTTTGCTGTGGGTTTTTCTTGCTTTATTATTCTCTCTTCTTCTTGTCTTTTGGACTTTTTCCTTTTCTGCCTTCACACATTCCATCATTTCTCACCCCCACACTGTGACAGGGGACTTTATTTTTACTTTCTTTATTTTGGCAAAGTGAGACATCCACCATGTGAAAATATACACCCACTCTACTTTCTAAAGAATTTTAGCTCCTATGAGACTGTAGATGTAGTTCCATAAATCTATATTTATAGAGGTAAGGTAATGTTTTAATTTTTTCACTTTATGTATTATACACTTTAGGACTCATTTTGCTAACATTTGGTTGCTGATAATTCTTATCTTTTCTTATTTTTCTGCACATACTCTCAGCATTTTTTTCTTCCCCTTGGTAAAAATGTTTTTTTCAGTTTCCAAAAAAGCATATGATTCAGTTGCAATCCCTCTTACAGCAATCCCTCATACCAAGCGTGCATGTTGCGAGAGTGGAGAGGAAAAACTGCCCTTTAACAGGAAAACACCTCCAGCAGAACTTGGCTCAGTACAAGTAGCCATCTGCCAAGACCGACTGAGGGTTTGAGAAGATGGAGCATGTACACAAAAAAGAAACAGATGAACTGATGTAGGATTATTTTCATTGTTCATAAAAGTAAAAGGTTAATAGCAGTAGACAGAAAATGATTACCCGATAACTTCCTCCAGGAAGGTATTAGAGTTAATGCCAGACCATGCGTAGCTCTGTAGAAAAACAACAAAGAAAAAACAGAGTTGAAATAACAGTTAATGCAAATCATAGAGTAGTAAAAAAGAAAGTGAGAAAAATTGTGTCTGCCTGTAGCCTAAGCACAGAGATATCTCAGGATACCCTGAGCTGGTCTAACCATAAGCTTCATCAAAAATGAAAGTTTTAAGTCTAGTCTTTAAAGTGAACAGGGTGCCTGCCTCCACAGGAGAGGAGCCTGATGACTAAAGAATCTGCCTCCAATTCTACTTCTAGAAATTCCAGGAACCACCAGTGAACGTGCAGTCTGAGAGCGAAGTGCTCTGTTAGGAACATATGGATCAATCAGATCTCAGATTGAGCTTCATCCTTAAGGACTTTATATTTAACAAGAAGCCATTTTTATCAGAACCCTTCCTACACCGGTTTGGATCAACTGAAGGATTTTAACTGTATTTCAGAGACTTCCTGATGATAATCAGCAGTATACCAGCCTTAAAGAAATGAATGCATTGACAAGTTTTTCAGCATCACTTCTGGAGAAGATATTTTTAATTTTGGAGATATTCCGTAGATGAAAGAAGAAAATCATAACACTTTATAGCTCTGGAAATGGCTACCAAAATATCCTTCTGACAAACCGTGACAATATTTGCGGTCAAAGCAATCATTACGTTTTTAGAACTGGAACTATAAATAAAAAGCAGGACAAGGACCCAGGTTATCTTTTCTTACCATGCATTATAAGGAGGATCAACAAATATTTTTTCAGTGTAATTATGTAACTGTTTTTTTTCTAATTTCTTTATTGAAGGTTGTGTATCTCCCTGGCAATAGACAGCTTGTAAAAATAATGAGGGAAATTAATCTTGTGCTTGCCGCAAGGCATCATTTTGTAAAGTGTTTACACGTTTTCTGCAGAGTGAATGCTTTAATGACATTTTGTCATCAGTTTGTCAAGGTTTGTCAAATCAAACAATATTAGCTTTCTGCAGTACTTCCCTCTAGTTAAGCATTTACTTGTGCACATTGTATAAATGGTGCTGGTCAAAAATGACTGTTTAAAAAGCAGCTTTTATCATGACGTTGCCTTTAGCATGCAAAGTTGGTACATGCATAGACTCACACATGCTGCATTTTTAGTGTACCCCATCCTCATCAGCTGTATCACTGACATCCAACAGGCACATTCTGGGTGATTGACATATGAGACAGCCAATTATAAAAGGCTGGGAAACGGACCAAATGTGAGGTAGTGAAAGGACTGTTTCCGTTTATGAATAAAACATTTTAAAAACAGGCTCATGGTTTGATTTGGATTCTGTTTCACGTTTGTTTATTGCTGCAGGTTGTTGGCTGTCAGTGTCGGTGAAAAGTGTCAGGTAATGCTTTTGTCTGTGTGTAAAAGTGTGTGTCTGTGTGTTTCTCGGCTTAGAAGAAAATGCCAGACACTGACACCTAGTCAAAATAAATTTTAAAATATAGATTGCCTGGAAAGTTTTATCAAATTGTTGTTGTTCTTGGCAGTCTTCTTCTAGGGTAGGACTTTTTGGCACTGTTTTACTCTATGTTCAAAATGTGCAAACAATGAGGTGTACTACAGGGAGTATTGTACACAATATAGGACCCAAGAGAAGACAGGGGATGATAAATAATGTTAAAGTAGTTTTTATAGAACATAAAGGGTTTCATGTTGAAGCAGTGGTTAGCGCAGTTGCAGAGTCTTTCTACATGAAGTTCTCTGACTTCAGTTTATCATCTCTACTGGATAGTTAGACTATCTCTTAGATGTGAGAGTATCTGTATTGTTGTTTGTCCTGTGTGTCTGTGATAGCTTAGGAACCTGTCCAGGTTGTATCCTTCTTCTTGCTGACTGATGGAGATGGCACCACCACCCTGCAAGGACAAGTGGGTATAGACAAGAGCAATGGACCACTGATAGATGTGCAAAGTTGGTAGAGTTGCACCCGAAATGACCTGCAGATATACTTGCACCAGAAGGTGATATTTCAAAATATGTACCCGAGTACATATGCACACCTCATTTAATAGGTTTTTACTCCAGAAATAAATTATATGTTCTTTATTATTGAATACTTTGTGTTGGTTTATTAAATAGGAAACATCTCCTTAAAATAAAGTGGAGCTTGTAATTTCATAATTACAAATTGCAAAAAAATTCAAGAACTATAAGTATTTTTGAAAGATACTCATAGAGTACACATGTCATTTTCTGAGTTTAACATTAGGAATCAGTTATTTGTTTTAACATTGCAGTTTCATGATAAGATAAATCTGTTCATACCAGATCACTGTTTAAAAAGAGCTGACGCAAGGGGAAAGGATGTAGCACACAATGGTCAGCTTGGGAGAAGAGACCCACAAACCACAGGGTGGGCAGACATATATTTCTCACTCAAAGTCTCTCAGCCTCCCTAGCTGCTGAAATATGGAACCCAAGACACACGCTGCTGCTCAGATGGCAGCACTTAGTCATAATGGTTGCCCATGTGAAAGTGTAACTCCACCCTAAAGGCAGATCCAGAGTAGAGTGCCCTCACAGAATGGACAATTTTATGTAAAGTTTATGCCCTCGAGGTGCTTTTAGGAAGGACAGATTCTGCTTTCTGAGACACACATAAATCATGGCCAACCTTTACAAGGGACTCGGCTAGAAGCAGAGCTTCACCCACATAAATACTAGGACACCAGCTTGCTAAATCTGGGGCAACAGAAGCCTGAAGGGTAAAAATAAATATTTGTATTTTTTTACATTCATTTGTCTGTGTTGAATTGTGCCGCCTGGCTTTATGATACTGGGACAGAAACTTGCAAAAATTTCACCCCATATACAAAAACAGAACATTTATTTGACTTTGTTACTCAGCACTGGTCTAATATAATGCAGTGTTTCTCATATGTGTTCCACTGGTCTGATTTGGTTTCAACATAACCAACCATTTGAGGGTTTTATTGGTCTTGCGGGATTTTATATATTTTCAAATGACCATCTATGACCAGTCTGGTCATTCTTTAGGCTTTACTTCTCATAGTACTACTGAGTTTTCATATCTTTTTTTCTTCCCCTTACACAAATTGATGACGTTAATATTACTGTAATCAATAACACTTTGTGTAACAGCGTAACCAGCTACACTACACTCTCTGTAGAAAACATGAAAGGTTTTACGTTTGACCTCAATTTTTGATCTCTAGTTTTTGGCCAACCAATATAAGTTGCAGTTGAGTTCAAATCATGACAATAGAAAGTATAGGAACATAATTAAAATTATTTATTTTTGCAGCTATTCGTTTATATTAGAAGCAGATAAGTGTTTGTAAGAGAGCAGTTATTGATAAATTAGATTGTGCCATTTCAAAAAAAAAAAGGTGAAAAATTTAAAACAGCCGTTAGGATCTATATTAACAATCAGCATTCATTGGAACAGAATCTGGATCCTTCCATAACATTTCCAAAATAAGATTTTCGAAGGGCTGCCAATATTTTCAAATTCAAAATATATAGACAGAGGTCAGAAGCTTCAATGGATAAAATAGAGCCACTCTCATTTGCCCTCTTACAGCCTGAATGAACAACAGACATGTTGTAGAAAATGGATTCTTATATCGCCATACCTTTTCTCTCTAAAATTTCTTAACACCTCACTGAAATTTGAAATAAGTAACTTTAGTCAGCAACAGTGTCCACACAGAAGAGTTTTGTTGTTTCTGTGGCCTGGTAGTGTGTTGTATTCAGTGACTGGAAAATTTTATCTTTGAGCTATTCATACAGTTATCACTCAGTTCCAGTCAAGCTGAGTTGAGGTGAGACTCTGTTCTCTAACCATTTCCTTAGATGATCTCTACGCAGTTTCAGAAATACACAGTTTTGAAACTTATGTCCAACTACATTTTCCAAAACTTATTCGTCAAACAGCTTAATAAAGTTGAACATAGCAACATATCTAATAGGTAGCTTTCCCCTTTTTTGGCTTTCTTTTTATTCCTTGAAAGGTCTCTACAGTCATGGCAATTTGCGACTGGTCACCAGTATACTCTAGCAAGTCACTTTGTACGTCACATCACCAGGGAAACCACTGGCTGCAGAATGTTGACAGAACTGTAAATAATTATTTTGCTTCTGAAAAATTCCTATTACAGAGTACCAGAGGGGAAAAAGTCATTTCTACGCGCTTTCCCTTTCTGTTCATCTCTCCCCTTTGTTTTTCATGTCATTAGTCTTTTTGTTCTACCCAGGATCCCCCATTTTTTCCCCTTTTCTTTATATCTTGATCCATGGCCTGAATCTTTGAGCTTTAATTCTGGGATTCTGTTTCACTTCACCATATTCTAAACAGTGACTTTCTGATGAACCTTAAAAGATTAAAGGAATGGTGAGGGAGGGAAGAGGGAAGGCTTATCTGTATTTCACAGTTTTTTCCCCCCACTGTTTCACTAACTGGGTTTCTGGCTGAATATCTTTAAGGTGACAATGAAATACATGCTTACAGAATTTTGTTTTACTGTTTTGTATATATTTGTATATGTCATCATTAACTTTCTTATGCATTTCTTGCATTATCAAATCTGGGCTAGAAACTGAGCAAAATTACATGTATAACATGTTAAACATTTTAACACGATTAATCACACTTTTTTTTTTTTTTTTTTTTACAAAAGCAAGGACCTTTGTATTGTGTTTCTGGTACGCCTGTAAATCTGAAGCACAAGCAATATTAGCAAAAAATAATGAGGGACAACAAAATCACTTTTCTTGGCCTCCTCAATTCTTTTTTGCTTTAAAGAAACAATATAACGGGATGCTGGAAAAGATTTTTTTGTTGTCCCATGCAAGTTGTCCAACAAGGAATAGGCCTATAATCGAAACTATTGAAGCCTTCTATACATTTCAAAAGAAGTATTTTTTTTTCTTTCAAAGAAGCTGCATGAATGATCAGGGGTTCCTGAAACACTTGAAAGATGCATAGGTGCAGCATTTTGCACCAGCTTGAATAACCTAAATAACAGATTAAAAATGCTTGTTGAACTCCTATGTCTGTTCAATAACTTTGCAGCCAACAGAATTTAATTGAAAAGGTTGCTTATTTTGTCAGTGGCTTTTGATTAAAATGCAATTAATTGTAATTAATTAATTAATTAGACACCAGTGAAAACCTTGAGTCCCAGTCAAGTAAAGGAATGTTCTTAAATTCCTATGTATTGTATGATTGTTCTTTCTTCGTACAAAACATACTATGTCTATATCAGTGTGCAAGTAAAGAATTTTGACAAATCAACAGTTAAAAAATTGACAGCAGTGAGTTGTGCAGAAACATCTGTCCTTGAGAACTTTGTGAAGTCTGTCAGTCTAAGTTAGTTAAAACATGCTGTCTGCTGCTTGTGCATGTGCATGAACATGTTTTTTTCAAAGCCTGTCTGTGAAAAACATATGCTTTGCTGTTGGGTGATTGATTGTCAGCCCCACTGCATGCTCTCAGAGCTGTGCTTAGTGTGTAGGTGGTGGGTTGCTGCCTTTACCACACAGTACAAATGTTGGATTTTACCCAAGCCTTATTGTGCAAATGCCCTAAGCATGTATTTTATGCTCTGACACTGTGAATGTCTTTCTGCTAGATGTTTACCAAATGAAAAGAGGGATATGAAATGGTAATTGCAGAGGTTTAGTTCAGAGAGTAAGAGGGGAAAAAGAGGAAGTGAGAAAATAAAGACTGGAAGACTGTTTAAGATAAAAAAGAAAAAAAAACAACAACTCTGGAGTTGGTTTGCGTAGAGTTTACTTACTTTCAGTAAGAACGTTTCTTTCCATGGCAAAATTTACAGTCTAACAAAACGGCACGTCTATATTGTAAACTTTATGTATATGTGCTGTGCATACTCATCCCTGAAATGACTTTCCAGTCTGTGTGAGGTAGGAAACTACATAAGTAGTATGCACTCTGGGACCATGAGTGAGAACACTCTTCTTTTGTGTGTGTTTGGAGAAAGTATACATTTCCCCCCTAATAAATTACACAAGGTTCAAGCAGTGAGCAAATACATGTATTCCCTCTTTGATTTCCCTTCTACACTCACTTTTCAACACATTTTCTCTTTCTATCAATCACATTCTCCGCTGAACATATATATACTAAATCTGCTCTTTTTGCTGTTTATAAAATGCCTCTGAGATGAGTGCTTCTTCCTGGTTCCCCCCAGCCATTTCACCCTGGGGACAGATAATAATCCATCCAGCCTTCAACACTTAGATTTCCCAACCAGTCGCTGAGTTTGTCAGGTCACTAAATATTGTTGACTTAATTTTTTTCCCTTCTTTTCAGTGGAACGTAAGGATGTGTTATGGATCAGCAGATCTTTTTTGGAAGATCTTGAGGTTTTCCCACATAGATTATTGGCTTCCTCTCTTCTTTCTGTTTCTGCCACATATCCTCAAAGACACTTATAATAGACACCGGCAGCGACGCTCTTTCCACGCAGCAATAGGAGAACACATGCTGAACACGGAAAATAGCCTAACTTCCCATCATCAAAAGTCCTTTTTAAAATATTTTTTTCCAAAAGCAGAACAACTGTGTTAGGGTTTATTAATTTTCCTTTCCAACGATACCCACTTTGTGTAGCAGCCTAATTCATCTGTAGTAGAGAAGTTTTAAAATCTGATGAAAAATAAAAATTTGGGGAGTGGTCAAAAAATATAAAATTTTAGAAATTTTTTTTTGTCGGTCAAATTAGCTTTGGAAACACTTTTGCGGCCTAATAAATCTTTATTAAACAGTCCCAGACCCCTACAAAAATATTTGCCTGTTTCCACACAGCAGGCCAGACAAAATAGCTTTTGGGGCTTAGTTTCTATATATATATTTTAATATGATATCCCAAAAATGCCATGTCTGCAGTTAGGGTCAATATTAAATTTTGTTTTATTTTTCAAAATGGCATCTTTTAAATAATCTTAATTTTTAAAGTAACCTTTTTATGCTGTGCATTTTCATTTTTTGCAATATGGTTTATATATATTTAAAGAATGTCATTACAAATAAGTGTCAAATTGATTTATTTTTTAAGTAATCAGCTTTCAAAACCCCCATCTTTTTCTACTCAAAGGTGGGTTTGTGGCAAAGTACACCTAACCCCTAAAATCTCAAAAACCGTTAGAAATAATGGGCTGAAATTGTTCTGCTCTTTTCTACACTTAATAAAAAAAATGCATTTAGAGCACTAAAAATCTAAAGAAAAAAGAAAAAAAAAAAAGACGCCGGTACCTACTTATAAATGTGGACAAACTCACAAAAGATGTTTTGGACATTTTGTCCCCTCTACACCACTTTTAAGAGGTTTCATGAAGAGAACATGGAGGAAAAAAGAATAAAAAAAGGGAAGCAACATAATAAGAAAAATGAAGTGAAAAGCTTGGCCTTCACATTTTGTTTTTTTATTTTTAACACTTTCCTTCTTAAACTGGCAGAGATAAAAATAAAAAACAATACAAACTCTTTGCTTCTTGTTTATTTACTTCTTTGGGACTAATCCAAGCTAATGATATGCTTTTCGAAAGCAGTTTTCTTTATGCATTTGTGACACCATGCGTATAGTTTTGGACACCATTCACTGAGCACAAAGACACACTATAAATGAGCTCCTCTTCATGCTATTTTCCTCTTGATTTAGTCCTGTGCTTATTTTACAGTGAACAGCTCCAAATATTATTGAGCTACTCTTAAAGGGAAACAAGAGGAAGTATGAAGTTAAGTGAGGGCGTGGATAATTTAAGGTTGCCTGTGTGGCCTTTAAATGCATAAATGCAACAGGTTGTTTTTAGATCTGAGCACAGAAAAGAAACTTCTGTCTCCTTCAATTTGTTTCTGTTGAAGCAGATAAACACAATTGGTCAAGAATGAGGAATTTTGATGGCTTTTACTTTTTGTTCTATTACTGGAATTAACAACACAGATGTCCTTGCATACATTTTTTCAGAATTAAATATTTTTTTTATGAATATAATTTTGCACAGGGAAGACACGGACCATATTTACAAAAGTCCTGAGCCTGGCATGATTTTCCACAAATGTTTCATATTAGAAATTTAAAATATATTTTTTTGAGTTAGTTGAGACATTAAGACAAATCCTAGTTTATGTTTGAAAGGGTGTTGTTCCAGGCTACACATTCATGGATATAATTCCTTTATTGAAATATGATAACTTCCCTTAACAGGAGCTAAATGATTTGTTGCCAAAATCCAGTTTTTATTTTTTTTTTTTCTGAATTAGGAAAATTTGGCAGTATTTGGTGTTTGTGTCTAACATTGAATTAATCACTGCCTTAAAATAGAAGATAGGAATAATCAACACCTAAAAAATGTGTTAGAATTCCTATAATCATCAAATAGTATTTTTATAAATGCTATATGTAAATTATGTGAGTAAATAATCTCTTTTTTTTTCTGCCCTTTTCTCTGAGACACTAATTTTCTTCTATCACCCGGTATCTACAGCCTTTTGCTTGCCTTTTTCATTCCACTCTCTCATTTTGGCTCATGACTAATCTTCTTTCCGTCTCATGCTCTCACTCTCTCAGCCCTCCACCTTTAGGCAAATTACACTTCCTGCTTCTTCTGTTTAAACAGTAATTCTTCTCTTGCCTCCCTTCGCTTATCTTTCTTGCTCTTCCTATGCATTTCAACCCAATTAGTTACCCTCCGGTTAACTTGTCATTTAAAATCAGTGTGCATACCATGCATACACAGAAAGACATGAGCATAAATTCATGTCTTTTTCTGTTATTTTTATCATGTTTTCAGTCGGTTATTTTTTTGACATTTGAATTGATACTAAAGGTAGAATGTGTTGGACCTTAAGCATTTTCACAGCAAATCTGAAAATGAAATGATAATACAAAAATTAACAAACGAGTACATATGAATATGAAAGGGAATATCAAAACTGTTTTCTGCTCAGATGAATTAATGTTTTGCAAGTTTACCCTTAACAACACTGAGCTACACAGGCATCGTAGAGGGCATTGCCGAAAAGTTTTAATAGGCCATAAGGCTGAGAGTCTGCCCTCAAAAATGTATAGCTTTCTTTTCAAGAAGTACATCAGAAAGATATCAGAAGTTTCAAAGTTTCTTCCAAAATACATTTTTGTGAGTGAATTTAAAACTTCAAATATGCAACACAAGTCTTTGTAGAAAAATGCATTTAATAATTACAAAGGAAACTGATTTTATAAATCCTAGTTCTTTTATTTAAATGACAACATATCAGAAATTAGAAACAGATTTTTTTTTTCCAACACAATTTTACCAGTTCTACTAAACAAAGTGTCTCTGAAGGCCTTTTTGAACACGACTTTCCCAATAAAAACCCTCTTCTTGATTTTGTGGCAAACTATAAAGTTGCATGTCAACATGCAGACATACAAACACAATTCAAAATTTTTGAGAAACTTTGGTAATAAAACGAAACATCCTCCATAAATGTAATACCTTTGAAAAACAGTTTTGAGAAATTTGCAAAATTTAAAGAAGCCCTAACAGATTTTTATCACTGCTGCATTTTTACAGTATTTATAGTTATACGCCTATCCAATATTTGATGGCTCATGGCAAATTTTTGTCAGGCTCAATAAAACTAAGGAAATAAGGCGCTATGTGATGTCTGCAGGCCACAAAATGATATGTTGAGTTTAATATGTTTGTAATTTGTACGGTACTTTCAGATGAATTAAAATAGCTTCAGTGTGTTCAAATCCTGTGCTATTCCACCTGTGTTTTACTGACAAAGGCTGCAAATGTCTGATATAAACACATTTATATGTTGAAATAAGCAGAACAATATTTGACCCCATGAAATTTACTATGTGATAGACAGAAGACTAAACTTAGTTGGATGGGATATTTGAGTAGTCTTGACTTTAGTTTAAATTCCTTCAATTCCAATGCAGAATAAAAAGAATAAAGTGCAATTTTTAATAGTTAATATTACTTCCCCTAATTTTGCCATCTAATCTGAACCTTATTCCACGCATCACCTCTGGTGACTTGACATCTGAATTGTCTCACCCCTCAGGTTGGTTTGTTTGACCAGTTTTCAAGGAAAGCATTAGTGATTATTTCTGTGCTCGTTGTGTTTATAAACCATTTAGGCCATACCATGAAATGTTTATTTCTCTCAGAAATGTGCTTATTTGGAGAAGAATGAAGCTTATTCGTACCACACAGCTGAACCTTTTGAAACTGTTGATGGCAGTCCACAATTTCTCTTCAGACCTAGAAACAGACTTCCTGAGCCAGTTTCGCTCACACTGGGGGGATGTGTTGGGTCCGTGATGGAGTTCACAGCACCTCCACAGTGTGGAAAATCAGTGAATCAGACACTCGTGGCTGTTCCAAATTAAATTTGTGAGCAGAATTTTCATTTTAATGCATCTCAGTGTCACTGAACATTTATCTTCGCCTGCTATTCCTTTCAGCACTTCTAAAGGTATAAACCACCTGACTATACTGGATGATAACTGTGAGTTGTTATACTGTCTGTTGTGCCAAATAAATTCTAATTGATTTTCTCATGATTACATTTATTTTATAATAAGGATAAAGTGGCCTTCTAAATTACCCAAACTCAACATCCTTTTACTAGCATTTCATCTGTATTTACACTGTCTTTTACAATTATATCCCTCTAGTTGGAAAAAAAATATGTAAACCCATCCATTTTCTGCCCCTGATGGGGTCGGGGGGGGTGCTGGTGCCTATCTCCAGCTAAGGTCGCCAGTCTGTCGCAGGGTAACACTGAGGACAGGACAAACAACTATGCACACACACTCACACCTAGGGAGAATTTAAAGAAACCAATTAACCTAACAGTCATGTTTTTGGACTGTGGGAGGAAGCCGGAGTACCCGGAGAGAACCCACGCATGCACAGGGAGAACATGCAAACTCTGTGCAGAAGGACCCCAGGCTGGGAATTGAATCCAGAACCTTCTTGTTGCAAGGCAACAGTGCTACCAACTGCGCCACTGTGCAGACCCCCCAAAAAAAACATATTCATAAAAATGGATGTATTACTATTTTTCTTTTTTCTCTCATCATAAAATAAAGGTTTGCATTATGGTAATTGGGGTATTTTGGTTTAATTGTGCCAAGACACCAACTCAATGACTTTTTTTGCGTTGTACGATGGGGGTTAGCAAGTAGAATATATTGTACACCAAAGTAAATTTTTAATCTGTCGGTATTTAAATCCATTAAACTGTGTATTCTAACAGTGTGTACAGGCCTCTTCAATAAAAAAACCCCAGCCACTCAACATCAAAGATTCACCAGCACTCTTCACAGTAGGTGAGGAGGTACTTTCTGTATGCCTGTTTCTCTGTCTACACCAAAACCAACCTTTGATGTTTGAAGCCAGATACTTTTATTTTGATCCCATCTGACCATGTAACTCAGCAACTCAGCCCCATTACTGTTTTGAATGGTGTTGGTTCTTTACTTTGTTGACTGACAAAGTCAAAGTTTTCATTCCTGTGGCATAGCCTCTGAAAATGCTCTGATAGTTTTGCTGGATTTTGCTCATTGGAAATGTGATCCTCTGACCAAGGTGTCTTTAATCTTTAAAAGTCTTGCTTTAAGACATGTACAAGGAGCAGGTGTATATATATTTTTATATCTTCTGAGGTTGGTAGAGAAAAATAGAAATTATCTATCTGACTGTCAGTAATTAAAGAACAGGCAGACTGGTTCAAGATGATAGAAAATCAAAAGTGGAAACCAAGATATGTGAAATAAATCTCTGAATGTACAACACCTTGAAGCAGATGGTCTACAGCTACAGCAGCAAAAGACCATCTTTGCGACAATCCTGAGAGCTAAGAACAGGAAACTCAGGCAATAATTCCCACAGGCTCACCTAATTTGCACAGTAAAGTATTGGAAACGATGTTTTTTTCATTTTTTTTTCATGAATCTCAGTTTTTAATCAGCAACATTAGAGCTTTAACTCACAGGTTGTTGTATCAGTCTATTTTAAAGCACGGTGGGATATTTGTGTCTTGATAGGTGTTACATCAATAAGTATTGGTTTTCTTACTGTGAGTGCAGGTCAGTGGTGGTCTAAAGTGTAGGGGATATTTTCTTGGAACACTTTGGGCCTTGTAGGATTGTTGCTGACCATCTCAAACTGATTCCTTTACCATGACAAAAAGTTCCCATATCTCAAGCCATTTGACCACGAGGATTTAAAAATCTGCAACACCTGCCAGATTTTATTATGTCAATATAGACCAAAATCTCAGAGCAACCTTTTTATTTTCTTGTTGAATCTGAGCTGTGAAGAAATAAGGCAGTTCTGAAGGCAAAAAAAGGTCCAACTCAGTACTAGCAAAAAAAAGGTCCAACTCAGTACTAGCAAAAAAAAGGTCCAACTCAGTACTAGCAAGGTGTACCTAATAGAGCCTTTAGTCGATCTTCACTCACTATGTTTATTATGTAGTTGTAGCATTTGGCGCTATATAAGTAATGAAACAATAAAATTAGAATCACAAACAAGTCTTAGTGAATGGGAGCAGTAACTTGGGAATACAAATGCAGACTGAACAACATGGGAGGAGACACTGTTCAGCAGAACAAACAGAAAGTAAGTGAATAATAGAACAAAAGGACAAGGAAGGCGTCTCAGGTTGTTAATAAAACAAACAAACAGAATCCTACCGCGCTATTTGAAAATGCAGCACATCTTTTCCTTGTTTCGGGTTTTAACATACATCAAATGTTTTATTTTTCAGCGTGAATCCAACAAAGGCATGTTTCTGCCTTTATGTCTTGCAGTGCTTTACATCACCTGTAAGATGTTCACTGACACGAGCACAGATGGTGTCAAAACTTCATTGTGATCCATGTGTTTGAAGGTGATGTCAAGTGCTGGCACTATTTTGTGCATTTGAAGATGAACCCCCCTGCAATAAAACATATTGATATTTCCAAAAGAATACTATTCATCGGGGGTGCTGTGGTGGCGCAGCAGCAAAGCACAACCCAAGTATGGAGAGCCTTAGTCCTTGTGGCAGTAGTCGCAGGTTCGATTCCCAGCCTGGCGACGTTTGCCGCATGTCTTACCCCTGTCTTTCCTGTCGGACTACTTTCAAATAAAAGCCACTAGAGCCAACAAAAACTTTAAAAAAAAAAAGAATACTATTCATAATTCTGAGGATTTTAGGTGTTCTAAGTGGGTTTTGAGCTCAGGTGTATTGAAAATAATTTCACAATTTAGTACTACTTTGTAGTAACACATAAAAAGTAAAACTTACTACAAACAAAGCATTTATTTTATCTTATTATTATGGGTTAAAAGATTATAACATGTGTCACCTAAAAGCTGCTCAGTTGGATACTCTTATTTATTCTTCTGCTCGCTATTTTACCCTTTTAGTGTGACAACAGGGAAAAAAGTCCTAGTAAATTGCTTTTCTTTTTCTTAGTCAAGTGGTTTGAGGGTTTTGCAAATTCTCTGAAACCAACATCAAAGATCTTCCAAACTACTTAACAATTAGAGCGGAGAAAGTGGGAGCTTGAAACAAAGATCTTCTTTCCACTTTGAAAGCTCAAAGATGATGAAAAAAAAGGCAAAATTTTGTTTTGAAAGTTTTTCTTTTGAGCGAGAAAGAAGTTAATTACACATTATGTCGGATTACCTCAATTTTTAATTTGGATGTGAATTGGGACTGAATGATTGGTCTGTTTTTTGTTTTTTTTCTTTTCTCGTTGTGTAAGTGTTTTATCTTGGTTCTCCTGTTTCTGAATGTGCAAAAGGGCTGCTGAAATCCTCCGGAACCTTGCAGATCAATTGTCAAGAAAAAATTAAATCTAAATTCAAAGTTGTAAACGAATATGCAAAAAAAGACAAATAAATATGTAGTAATACAGTAAATGTACCAGATTTCTTTGAAATGATTGCTGATGGAATTGATGTTCTAAACTTGCTGTGGATGTTAAATGTTTGCTTATTTTAGTTTCTAGATCTATATAATCTTTAACTGCTTGCATTTCTCTAAGCTAAAATTGAGAGAATGTATGTTATGGATAAGTAAGATCATCCCATTTTTGTGTGTGTCTTTCATGTACCAGCACCAACAGTTTGACTGTTAGGTGATGGTACATTTCCAGTTGCACTTCTAGCTGCATGAGGATTGTTACACAAGGCATGCATGGAAGTACAAGAAGAGGCAATGTGAACATGATTTTGCAGAACAACGAGTGGACAAATATTCGCAGATAATCATGCTCTCAAAATAGAGGCTGAACTGAGAATGTTGAGTGAATAGTTGAAGGAAAAGACATGCTATAAATCTGTAATAGGGGACTTTGTCAGGAGAGTGAAGACAAGCTAATGTCCTTCTGTGTTTACAACCCCATAAGTATTATCCATTAAAATCAGCTCTGAAAATGTTCCATTTATACCCTTGTATTTTACAGCAGCATTGCATCCCACTGACATTTTTGTGTGTGAAGTAGGCAAAAAAAGCTATAAATAATAAATCATGTTCTTCTATACAACTACAGTAAAGGGCTATAATCTTGTTTTGTTGACAGAAGACCACAAATGAGGTATGACATCAGTTGTGTCAAAGAAAATCTTGAAGAACATATTGGAGCAGGGAAAGATTTAGCTGAAAAGTATAAGGTGCACAAAGAACAAGGGCAATGGCACAGGAAGGGGAATAGAAAACAGAATAAAAAGGAAACAAGCAGACACAGAGGAACAACTGACTTATTAAGTGATGTAATGCAATGAAAAATCTCAACCAAGTTTGTCTGATTTACTCAGGAAAAGCTCAATGAATTATGTGTGTTGCCTGGGCACCATATGGCACTATGTGGTATTGCTCAATTTGTTATAATATAACATCTTAAAGGCAACTAGATATATGTGGTTGCCCGTGTGGTAGGCAGCTACACAGATATGCTAAAGAAAGACCATTGGTACCTACATAAGTGAAAGACATATTTGACTTATGCAGTGCATCTGGAAAGTATTCGCAGCACTTCAATTTTTACACATTTTATGCTACAGCCTTATTTCAAATTAAATTAAATTAATCTCTTTCGCCAGTATTCTGCACACAGATACCCTACTATGAACTGAAGGAGAATGTCCTTTCTCCATTAGGTTCTTGATGTATGAGGTTGAAGAAGAGTCCGTGAGTTGAATTTATGAATTCCATTTATTAATGCCTAAATACAGCTGGTCCATTGTTCATGCTATCCTTATGGGCTAACAGAGCAAAATGGCGTCATACAGCAGTTTGTAACTCCCTTTGCTAGCCTCTATCTAAAGCTACGCCCAAAAGAGGGCGTTCCGTAGTGTGTCATTTCCTTTAACCTTTGCTTTGAGGGCATTCCCTAACATGTCATTTCCTTTAGCTTTAGCTTTGCACGCATGTGCTGTATGTGAGTGCATGTATGTATGTATGTATGTATACCGACAATATGAGCATGCAAATAGCTAATGGAGAAAGAGGAAAACACATAATTATTTATTCTCAACAGAACATGGATTTTACAAAATGATTAAAAACTGATAGAAAGCCAAAAAACCTAGTTTGATTGGTAATTGCTGGTTTGTTACTGCCTGGTCTTTCTTGAAAAAGAGATTTTTTAATCTCAATAAGACATGCTTGGTTAAATAAGGTTACATACAAGCATACAAATCACATATAACTATTCATCTGGGAAGTCTCTGTTGATTGCTGAATTCGTATTTCCCTCTATTCTCACTAGTTTTCCAGTTCCTGCTCTTGCAAAACATCCCCACAGCATAATGCGGCCACCATTATGCTTCACTGTAATATTTAATGTTTCAGTCAAAAGTCATGAAGAGGAAAAAAAAACACACACGTCACACCTGTCTATAAGTTGCAGGCCCAGACAAACTATAAAAAAGTGCAACTTATAGACTGAAAAATATGTTGTCTTAAACAAACACCAAGGATTTGCTCTACAAATCAGACTTTTCAGTCTTTTTATACAAAACAAGGCAGTGGATTACGTGTGTTACTTACCACAGTTTTTTTTTCTGTCATTACTCTCAAAGCTGTTCTTGTGCTATCATAAAGTGCTGCAATAAGCACTGTCGCTGGCGTGCTGGTGCCTGCTCCAACCTAATGATGGGCTGGGTGGTTAAATGCTCTGAAGCCAATTACTGTGTTGTGTAATTGGTGTTGATTGCACTGAGGCCAATTATGCACATTTGCACACCCAGCACCCTTATGATTCTGCGGTGGAACACGAAGAGGCATGGGTTGTTTGTGGTCGAACACAAGAGGGTGGGGATCAACATTATGTTACATGGACAATTTATAACCTTTTGATTAACCTATTTTTTCACATGGCAAATTTTCTTAATTGAAATTAAAAGGTAGTCAGCTCCATGTCTGTGTCTTTGTCTTACAGAGTCATAAGATCAACTTTAATAAAAGCTGAGATTGAATGTATGATTTTTAAGAACACATAGATTTTAACTTGCAGTCACATGTCATGTAGCAGAAGAAATGTGATTTGAGGTGCCTATCCATGTATTTTATGTGAACATCAACTCTTTGTAAAAGGTCGGTCACTTTTCAAACTACATTTTGCAACTGTAAATTGTACATTTAGAATTGTTACCATCATGTGTAATTGTTCATGAGCTGCTTTTGGCTGAACCGTGAAGACTTAGGTATTTATTTTGCTGAGTACAATGGAAGTTCTACAATTATGTGGTTAGCTGTGACATTTCAGGTCAGAAGAGCGCCAAAGATCCAAACGCATTAGCTCCATGTTATCAGCCTCTTGTAATAACATTGTGTACACAAAACTCTGCTTTTAAATGTGAGAAATGAATTCTTTGCAAGTTTCCATGCTTGGCATGTTACAATTTTCCTTTTGCAATAGTAGTCATGTACTACCTACATACAGAGAGATTTGAAAACATCTGTGCACTTATGCCCATATGTTCTCTGTGACATAATTGGTTTGATATGCCTGATAAAAAAAGTGTGTGGTCTAACTGTAATTACATGTAGCCCGTGTGGTCATGAGAATTAAGTGACTGCACATGGTTGCAATATAATTCAATACATGGGTTTTATTGCAAGTGTTACAAAATGAAGCTTTTCTCACCAAGTCAGGAACAAACACTAAAATGGTAGGAGAACTTGTATTTTGAATGTAGTTATTTAAATCAGTAGAAGATTTAGAAGACATATAATAATTATTATTATTTTTTTTTTTTACAATTTTGACATGACAAAATTCAACATTTTTTATTAGGAGTAATATTGTAGAACAAACAACAAATAGCACATAACTGTAAAGTGGGGGGAAAAAAAACATGGCTTTATTATTTTATTTTTTTTTTTTACAAATTAGTATCTTAAAAGTGTGGCATGCATGTGTATTCAGTTCTCTTGGTTAAATGATTTGCAAAACCCCACCGGACTTGTGAACTCGTAATAGTTTCTTCCTTCCTGCCATGATCGCTTTGTTTACTATGTCATTGCAAACCACACATATGACGAAACACCACGATGTTACTGCGGGGGGAGGGGATTCACAGGAATTTGGCACAGTGTGTCTTATGGACCTTGAAGGGTGTATGCAAAAACAAATGTCCCGCAATCAAGTGGCCGCTATTTGACTTTGGCCCAAACATCCTGGACCCTTAATACTTGAGTATGTTTTGATCTTAAGCCATTTCATTATAAATATTGCTGTGTTTAGAGTCACCGTCCTTAGATGATCAATCTCAACCCGCCCCTAGTCATGTTTTAGCCTTTAGGAGGTTTTATTACTTTAATTGAAGTAGTTGAAGAAAAGCATGTCCACAGCGTAGTGCCGTTGCTGCCATGTTTCACAGTGGAGTTTTTTTTAAAATCTTTTTTAATTGTCGATTTTCTAACATATATAGAATTGCTTGCATAGCCAAGAAAGGTCACTTTCACCTCTTCTAACTGGGGCACCTAATACCACATGTCTGTTGTTTGGTGTCTTGGAAGGCAGTTGGTCACATGATATATTTGTTTATGCATTTATGAGTTAAAGGACTTACACAAATGCACAATGGACTTTTTCTTTGTAAGAGAAAATTTAGAAACAATTTTCTTCCACTTCACAGACATACACTTCCTTCTGTCTGTCATGCAAAATCTAAATAAAACACATCATAGTCTGTGGTTGTATTATTAAAGCATGTGAAAAGGCTCCAAAGCATTGAATAGATTTTGAAGAAACTGTACAGTCACTGTGAAATTGGAAGTTTTATTTATTTATTTATTTTTTTTTTTACATATCTAGCTCATGAAAATAGAATTATTACATGGCAGCTAAACAAGTCAGGGATTTCAAGAGGACCAGACAACATAGTTTTCTCTTTCAGGGTCCTAGGATATAGAATGTAAACTGTCTCACTTTTAGTTGTAGAATTAAAATGAAGTAAGACAGCAAGCTTAAACACCCTGGTAAATGTTAAAGCGATTGGAAGGTAAGCTGTTTTCACACATGAACACCGGAGGTGTTTAGGAGAATGTCCAGACAATTTGGACTTCACAGGAGGAGACTTTCTGCTGGAGAAGCACTCGCACAGCTGGAAATGTTGCAAAGCGAGTGTGTGTGAGGGAATGCATATTCAGTGCACACCAGAGGCAAGATGTGATGCAGAAAAGTCTGCTGTGGAAATCGCTGTGTTTTCTTCACACCTCGTTGACAGTGGAGAGTGAGGCTACCTCATGAGCATTTTTGTGTTGGTGCCAGCACTAAAATATATCTGAACATATTCAGAGTGAGAGACAGATTCACTGCAGCAAATGGGAAAACAACAAAAAGGTCAAAAGAAAGCAGCGTGAAGGAGCACACTGACTCATTGGCAGCAAATGCTCTGAAAGATTCGATGCAGTGTTTGCACATTGTCTCACCCACTGACTTCAGGATGTTTTTTTTAAAGGGGGTCCAGAACAGAAGAGTGCCTTCAAAAAGCCTGAAGCAAATGTTTTGGACATTTACGTTCTCACATGCATACCCTCCGGAACATCTCTAGAACATTTCAAAATTTCAGTTCATGTGTGAAAATAGCCATAGAGAGATTTATGAAAAGAGTTAAATAGAGCAAGAGCCAGATAGATGAAAGAAGGAAGACGCAAATAGCACTGCTTAAGGAATCTCAGAGAGGTTTCCCACAGGGATAAGGCTGATGTAATATTTAGAGGTACAAGGGGCAGTGGTGTCACCCCGACTAGCTTTTAGACCTCTCTGAATAGCAGTCAAACACTGCCAACTCTCTTGGTGCAATATGGCCACACGCAAGTTGCAGTGACATCAAACACGCAAAGCACAGATAGTAGACTTTTTATGTCCATATGCTGAGAATTAGCCAGGTGAGTGGTCCTGTTGCTCCCCAGAAGTGTCCACCAGCTCAGAAACAAATCGTTTTCAGCCTCCATTCCATTAATACATAATAGTCAGTTTTAACATCCACATTTTTCCATCATAAATCTACAGATGATGCCAAACTAATGACTGCGAAATATGGCATACAGACAGGGTCTAATTTGTTGGAAACTCTGGAAAAGATATGTGAAAGGCTTTAAAATGAATTAATTTTTCCACTCAGTAACATAATTGCATACTAAATATATAATTTCAATGTAATTTTGATTATGGCTGGCAAAGTCGGTGGTAGTTTTTTTTTTTTTTTTCTTATTTTTAGGTATGCCAGAAAAAAGCCTTTTCTGTTTTACCATTATCACGCAAGGTTTGCTAAACTCTTGTTGGTTACTTTGATCAAGTGACAAACTTTTAGATTTTCTGGAAAACTGCTGGTGGGTTTGTAGTGATACGCAAACGCATGGTGCCCAGCGGCAGAGGTTTGTTTCTCGTGGAACTTTCTTAGACCACATGGGTACAAAACTCCCCTGAAATATTGAGACATTAAATATTTCTTGTGGCATTAAAATGAGCATGGGTTGTCATCAACACAGAGAAGCTTAACCAGTCACAAAATGCACCTTCATTTGAGACCATCTCAGTATCCAGATCTAAATCATACAGCAGCAGCTGTAATTTGTTGTATGTATGAAATATTTATCTGCAGTGTTTAAAGTCAAGTGTTAAATATGCAAATGTCACTCCAATAGACAGAAATTTGCAACACATGAGTAGATTGTTGTACATATTTCAAAATGACATGCCTGAGACATTTCCACATCTACTAGTTTGACAGTTTTCAGTGTGAGTTTATCCTCTTCTAAAATAATTTATTTTAAGGGTTTTACAAATCCCTACCAAGGTTACCAAGTCAGTTAGAATTTTTTTTTTCTAACTGACTTACATACCTTTTTTATATGTTGAATAAAAAAAGAGGCTATTGAAGAGTGTGGCTTGTAACAAAACAGAAAATAAAAAAGAGCAATCACAGTAAAATTTGAGAACAATCTCTCTGTTGAGTATCAAATACTATTATGTGGACAGTTCAGCCATTAAGCTAAGGCTTAAAAATTCTAGTAAAACCTCTGCTAAGTGTGTGCCACTGCTAAGTGTGTGCCTTTCCATGGGCTAAGCCCAGTTTTCCTCAAGTGTGGTGAAATGTTTAAATTATTTATATGGCAGTTGAACCAAATTCAAACAAACACACAAGTGCACACAGATATTCCAAGACAGATTACATGAACTTTCAAGCCTCTGGCCCCTGGGAGCTTTCAGCGGCTTCTTCTGATGTCTAGAAAGTTCAGTATGTATCCGAATGTGTGTGGGTGTGTGTGTTCTGAAAATGACAACAGACCCTTTCATAAAGGTCTTGGCCCTTCATCTACCTTGGGGCCAAGACTGCATGCTGCCTGCCCTAGTAAAGACCTACATCTGTCCTTTCCCCTTTTCCCCTGTTTTCCCCCCCATCCCATTGAGTCCTTTATTTCTTTCTCTCTCTCTATGCTTGTTTTTCTGTCAGCACAATTAGTTTCAAAATACTTTTTCGACAAGGCCTACCTCTCTTTTAATTTCTTGACCTCACCTTTTGTCTTTTTGACTGTTTCCAAGAATTTAGAGTTTAGCATTTCCTGTTATTTCCATCTGAAATGTACTCAACCTAGTCATTCTTCCATTTTCTTCCTCCAGTCCTTCACATTTTCCTCCTTCTAATCTCCTCTTGTTCTCTATTTTTCCTTTTTTGTTGTTCTTTATGCACATTTATTCACAATATTTTTCTAAGACAGTCCCGTTCACGCATACACCCATAGTGCTCCCACACTCCCACAACAGTGCACACAATCTGGCCCCAGTAAAATCTTCCAACGACATTTACATCTCATGTTAAATGGATGAGCTGAGAGAAGGTGTCCTGTTTTGGCTCCAGTGTTGGTTGTTGGGAGATAGAGGACAGATTCTGAGATTACATCTTTATGTGATCGCTATGTTGCCTTCGCAGCTGTTGTCTGCATGACATATCGCATATTACGCTTGCTGCAGTCTTGTCTGTCATGACAACAATTTACAAAAACACAGTATGTCATAAGCAGAAATGCCTGTCTGACATTTTAAATACATATATCTCTAAATGTGGAGCAGTAATATAAGTTATGCAGTTTAATGAGTAAATGCATAAATTTCCCTCGTAGGCGTTCAAGAGGAAAACCCCATCTGTACTTAGTTATCCTTGCTACCTGTGAATAACACCAATTTTTATCACTGTCAAGGCAACAATGTGCCCTTCAGCTGAAACGGAAAATTACACACGATCTGTCGTCCCAGACTGCAATTACTGATGTGATGTCTGAAAATAAACAGTCATGCTCAGAATTGTATCTTCTGCACAAACAAGGTGAAAGTCAGGAAAGTAGGTCAGAGGATGCCAAAGTGATGTTACGAGACACAATGAAAGTTCTGCTCAGTGACCTTCTCATTCTGAGAAAGAAACTGCCACATTTATGTAGTGTCATTGGAAAACATGCTCCTGGAATAATTCAAACTAAAGATGTCTTTATCATCATATCATTTGTAGGCTTAGAACATTGTTGCTCATGTTGTCTTATCAAAACAGGTTACTATTACATCTAAGTATTACAGAAAACGCACTCAGGATGTTAGTTGAGTGAAATTTGTTTGCTGGGATTTACCTTGAAGACACAAGTTAAAATGAAAAAATATATACACTGCTCAAAAAAATAAAGGGAACACTCAAATAACACATCCTAGATCTGAATGAATGAAATATTCTCATTGAATACTTTGTTCTGTAC
>CAEFZX010007442.1:0-15938 GCA_903066825.1 Alfaro cultratus | reverse complement strand
CCATCTATTGAATCCTAATATATATACCTCAAATTCTCATAATGAGCCCAGCATGCACCGCGCTCTTCTTCTTCTTCTTCTTTAGATTTTAACGGCAGCTTGCATCCATTATTGCTGCACTACTGCCATCTATTAAATCCTAATATATATACCTCAAATTCTCATATTGAGCCCAGTATTCACCACGCGCTTCTTCTTCTACGGGGGAAAATGAAGTCGGCGGCTGCTTACCGTAGTTTCGAGACCTGTTGTGGCTCAATATTGGTCCATATATAAGGCGCACCGGATTATAAGGCGCACTGTCGACTTTTGAGAAAATTGAAGGTTTTTAGGTGCGCCTTATAGTGTGGAAAATACGGTACTTATTTTTTCTTGTATTTTTTTATGTATCCTTTTATGTTTCTCTTAATTGTCCCTTGGGGATAAATAAAGTTTTTTTAATTCTCAAGTGTATAACTTTTATTTTAGCAGACAATCATGCGTTGTTGTTAAAAAGCCTTTTATGTCTGAACTAAAGCTGAGCAATGCAAGACCAAAGCAGGAGGTGGAAATAGCTGCATCGCGTCAATTCTTAGCTGGTCACCAGATAGATTTTTTGTTTTCATAAAAGCAAATAAAGATGTACTTTATCATTTAGGCTTTGTTTTAGTCGATACTCAGCACAAAGTTAGGGTTGCACATATCTCTCTCATCTGAATTTTCCCCATGGTACTGACTGTAGAGCTTGCTGACTGACAGACAAACTGAAGAAGCTTTGATAAAAACACAACTGGTTGTTTAGCTTTTAAATCTCTCAGGGCAGAAAGACAAAACACAGGAACCAATAACTGCTGCAATATAGCAGTCTTTTGAAGTTGAAACTGACTGGGGATCGGGCACTGGTGTGTGTATGTGTATCTGTGTGAGAAAAGATAAGAAGTAAAACAGAAAGCGGGGGAGAGAGGTGGGAGTGAGTTTGAAGGTTTGGGGACTGCAGTGGCAACTTGAAGGTCAGTGGCTTAAACTTCCTACTGAGAACAATGACAGAAAAACTAAATAAAAGATCTCTGTCTTGTCCTTAATCTGTGCTGTCAATATGCCATTAAACAAGGTACTTAACCCCCTACTACTCTAATTGAACTGCTCAGTGGCCAAAAGTACAAGCATATGGGGTATTTTTTTTGGCTTGCAGTTGAGAGGTGCTACTGTTTGTGGCCGGTAACTAACCAGCCTGTACAACTGTTTCTGTAGGCCTGTCCTGGAAATAAAACCATGTCTTATGTCTGGTTTAAAGTAAGGGCAAAATCAGCCAAATACCAGAGAGGTAACGAATCACAATGAGACAGTAAATCATCAAATAGACAAGCTTTTCTCTCTGTTGCATAGGAGATTCACCTAAAAAGAAAAATGTGTGAGGGGACAAAGACCATCTGGTATGTAACTGGATTTAAGTGGAAAATACATAGTGGTGTCATGGTTATGACGTATGGTAAGTTTCATTTTATTTTATTTATTTTTTAAGAAAGACATTAGCTGTTTGAATACAGTAGTAGTTTATGTTTTTCTGTTCTCATACAGTAGTAAATGGGATCCCAGCAGCTTATTATCTTCTGGATATAGAAACACTGGAATCTCCTCTCCCTGCCAGGTTTAGCTGTAACAAAGCTTTTTAAATGGAAAAATTTGTCTGATTTCTGATTGTGAATTTTTAATTAAGTTTAATACACCTTTAATCAGAAACAGTTGGGGAAGTTTGCTTGAAAAATTGCTGAAGAAATGAATCATTATTCAAAGCTGTGGCCTTTATTCTTCTGCAGATCGTTTGATTACAACATTGAATAAACTCATCAGATGTAATAACTTGTCACAGTCTCTGTGCCAAACACAAGCTCAGTTACAGAGGCCGTGAGGATTTTCAGTGAGGTTACCACATGTGTCGTGTTTGACACTCAAACTGTGATGGCGACAGCAACACAATGAACAATGTCTCAGCGCTTTTCAGCAGCTCTATTAGCTCCCTACTAATTTCACAGCATCAAACACATTTAGGCATTAGTGTGAAAACTTACACAACATAACAGCCTTACACCAACAAATATAATCTGCTCTGAAGACAAAATGCCTCAATATATTATGTCTTGGCTGCATAAACGCTGCTTTTACACCTGCTTTCTGCTCTGAAAGATCAGTAGTGTCAGGAGACTGAACTTGAATAATTCGCTTTTATTATTGTGGACTAACGAAAAAACAAGGCATTGTTAGGAGCCTGAGCAGCAAGTGCACTCTCCACAGCCACATTCATTTTAGATTCTTTCAAATCAATTTTATACTTAAGCAGCATCATTCCATACTCTTCCCAAGGTACATTTAGCTGTGTTTAGTAATTTTCTAGACAGGTTTCTTCACAGGGAGCGCAATATGTGCAATGAAAAGTGATGCTGCCTAAAAAGAAGATTTACGATTCAGTTTAAGATTCAAGCAAGCGGCTCAGTGCTCTAAAATAATGGACATACAGCACACGGAGGCGGGCAGAACAAGTGTGAAATACTTGGTGTTAAAGCAGCGCTAAGCTGCCAAAATGCAAACTTAACTGTCATGATTATGACATATTTCAAGTAAAGGCTTTCTCCAGTTGTCATTTTTATCAGCTATTCAGCAAGCCTTAGACCCATCACTGTGAATCACATAAACAGAAACTGCTGGAAAACTGATAAATACTGTGGAGACAGAACCTTACTCAAGAAAGCCTTTATTTAAAAAAAATATTTCTAATAAAATAAGTAAAATCCTTTAAAAATGGTTTTTGTTTAGTCTTAGTGTTTTTATGCAGAATTTGAACAATTTTAATTAGAAATACATATCAATATTTTTCATTTATCTTGTTATTGCAGTTTTACCCAGGGATAAACTACCTTACCTAACTTAATAATAACTTTGGTTATACTTTATTATGTTCATGCTAGGGGTGGGTGATACAGCCAAAAAACTGATATATTCATAATATAGTTTTGAAATACCTCAAACATGATGTCGTATTCCTGCTCCACATTTCCTGCTTTTTCTTTCCTTCTCCTTTTGGAGATATATATATATATATATATATATATATATATATATATATATGTATTATAGCGTCATTTTCATTGCTTTACCAATAACGAGCAAAGTTTATTTCATAGTTTTCTTAAAAGGAATATCTGATTCAGGACATGGAGCAATAAGCACCTTCAATTCTCACTTCCACTGATTTATTTAAATGTTTATGAGTTAGAAGACGTGACTAGCTGCAGCTAACTACCTTCCTGTCTATGTTTCTTCGTCATATTGTTGTGCCTCTAGTCAACCAGATGCTGACAATATGGGCAGGAAATATTTCTTCTGTTTCATAAAACTCTGGCCCTGAACCTTTGACAACAATTAAATCAAACACAAAGAACAGAAACGTATCTGAAGGAAGGCAGTGCTTTGCAAGTATACAAGGAATTATGTTTCATGAAACAAACTGTGGTCTTAACACATCTCTGGGGGCTTACCAGGACTGCTGTCTTCATTTCCACACATTCAACACAGTAGAGCTTTAACTCTTGATCTGACTTTTTGCAGCGTCTACCTTTCACTCTCTTCCAGTGAAACTTTGTTTTTACTGTAAAAGAGCACACTGTTATGCATTTTAGTGTATAACAGTGAAGAATTGTACACAGAGGACTAGATGATGTGCTCTTACATTCGCTTCAGGGAATGAATGTGGTATGAACAAGAAAAATAAGCACGTGGAAACCCGAGAGATGAGCTAGATTAGCTGGGAATTCTGTTCTTACATTGCCAAGAGACCACTCTGGGAACTAAGACATGTTGTTGGCTTTGCCCCATCCCCATATGCGCTCGCTCTTCCTCCGCCAGCACTCTTATTCTCTTCTCTTTTCTTCCCAGTTCTTAGTGTGTGTGTGTTGGGGTGGAGTGAGGGAATGGACAGGGGGAGGGGAAGGGGGTCACAGTATGTAGCATAAGAACACTAACATGCTGAAATGGAGGGTTGTTAATTAAACATGAATGTTCTTTCTGCTTTGCTCTACCTCTATGGCAGGATGCTACTCTCAGTGTCTGCGTAGTTGGATGTGTGTGTATGTAGGGGTGTGTGTGGTTTGGAGAGGCTGTGTGTCCCAGCTCGGGATGTCCCATATTGGTAGGGCCATTTGCCGCGGTTTTCTGCTGAACTACTTTAATATTTTACACCTGCTCCCCTCACCTGCTGTCACTCGCAGAGGACACACTGCTGCGTCAGTCACTCCCAAACTCCTTTAATGCTTTCACCTCTAATTTATTATCCTCTGCTACCTTTATAAGTCTTCCTATTCTCTCTGTCTCTCTCTCGCTCTCCCTCTGTCTCTCTGCCTCTCTCTATGTATCGTCTTTTAATTGTCTTAACCTCCTGGCTTATTTTATCTGTGGCTGTTATTCTCAGATAGTTTGGATAACAAAAAGATCTGCAAGTCACAGTTTTAGAAAAACTCCCTACCCATCAAATCTTATGAAGTGAGATCGAATGACGTTTCTATTCTCTTGGTTTATGAGAAAAATACAGTTAGCAGCTGGGATGATACAATTAGTGTAGTGACAATAAAGAAGAACAGACTCCATCCCTCGGTTCTGATACTGGCTGTCATTCTCTAGCTGCGTTTTCATCACAGGTCTTGAGATCTAACTCCTTCTAGCTCAGCTAAGGAGCAGAGCAAACGGAACTGGTGGCATGTCTGAGATATTTCTGTTTTTCTATGCAGGAGCTACAGCAGCTTTGGCCTAATGAAAAAAGTCTTACTATTTGCATTTTTAAAATATCCGTTTCCACAGAGAAATGTGTTAAATTTGCAAAGGTCCTCAATAACACATAAAAAATTTCGTCTTTTACTAAGAAATGACTGAACCTTCATATTCACAGCTAACATCTGGAAGGACAAACACAACCTGGTTTTTCTGCAGAGCGGCAGCTGTTAACAGTTGCTGTTCAGTATTTATTTCTTCTCATTCAAACACTGTTGTCCAACAACTAGAGCCCTGCATTGATTATATGTCTAGAAAATATACTTTCTTACAACTAGCTATTACTGTGTGTAATAGCTAGTAATAACGTTTCCACATATGGAAACGTTATTCCAATATATTCACACTGAAAAGCTTTCCATCTGCACTGGAGGGAACATCTGGTCTTAGTGCCTTACCGGTTAGAGAGCATCACTTACAACACTCTTCAAAGTTAATGGGGCACCTGGTAAAAATATGAACAAAGCCTTTATAATGTGTTCAACATAAACATGACATAACACCTGTCATGAACATGAAGGATTGTCCATAAATGTCATGAAGTGTCATTTGGCAAATAATGACACTTTTTTAAAAAGGTTTTATTGGCTCTAGTGGCCTTTATTTGATAGTAAATTAACAGGAAAGAAGGTAATGACAGATGGGGGAAAACATGCAGCAAAGGTCACCAGGACATAACTGTTATGTGAACACATAACATAATAAACATATTTTGTGACAAAGGATGACCATTTCTCCTAGCCATTCTTCAAAATGGGAAAGGCAATACATTCAAATGAGGCTGATATTTTATTTATTTCCAGTTGGAAAACATCTGCAAGATAGTCATTATTTTCCTAATTTGCCCATGTCTTTAGTAAGAACCATTATTAAAAGTATAAAATGACTTCAGCTTTGACAAGCAAGGCTAGATGACAACCCATTTTTATCTTGCAAAAAAGTTAAAGAAATTTCTCAAGTTCACTGTTAGAGAATACCAATTAAAAGTTGGATCACCAAATCTCCCAAATTTTACTGAATGGCAGAACGTCATGTGTGTACTTAATCTTCAGACAGTGAAAATACCTATGCCTTGGAGACTAGGAGCAGAAAAAATATATTCATCATGATGCCAGAAACATAATATGTATTAGAAACTATGAATCCAGTAACCACTGGCTCAAGTACAACTAGAGATAGATGTACTTGACAAGTGTGAATATGCAGGGGAAGCAGAAGACAAGATTAACTATAACAAACTGGCTAACATATGAAAGATCAAATGCAGCAGTAAACCTAATCCAACATGGCCTCTCAAAGCACAGCCGTAAAAAAACAAACACAAACAAAACAGTGATGCAGAAATAACAAAAAGAAAAAGAAAATCCATAAACATCCTGCTGTATTTGCCTTTGTCTGTGTCTGGAAAGCAAGAGTCCCTGCTGACAGCAATGCAATTTTGATGAAAACATTTTTGGTTAAAAATAACTTCTTCTATGAAATGCATCAGTACATACCAGAAATATTCAGGAATAATGACACAGAGAGGTCTTAAAATACCAGACACTTGCCTTTTTTTTATACCAGTTTTGTTATACACTGCTTAGAAAAAGTATTCAACCTCTAGCCCCTGGGATTATTTTCACCCTTTTATTGCTTTTACAGAACAATCATGATAAACAAAAGGTGTTTTTTTTTAACCCTCCTGCCCCCTTACTAAAAACTACAAAATGCCCATTTAATGTCAAAGTTCAATCTTATTTGTTCAAAATAACCCTAGTTGAATAAACGTATTTGACATAAAATAGGTGATTACATAAATATTCACCCCTTCAAGTCAGTATTTAGCAGATGCATGTTTGGCTGCAGTCACAGTACAGAGTCTGTGTGGACAGGTTCCAGTCAGGCTTGTACATCTGGACAGCTCAGTGTTACATAATGAGTTCTCCATTCTTCCTTTCAAAACTTTTTAAGCTGTGTGAGGTTGGGTAGGAATCGGCAGTGAGTAGTCCTGCTCAAGTCCTGTCACAAACTGTATCCAGTTGAGATCTGGGCTTTGACTGAGCCATCCGGAACACCTGCCTTGTTGTTTTTAATCCTTCTGTGTAGCTGCAGTTTCAGGTCTTTGTCTTTCTGGAAAATAAATGTTTTCAGAAGACATAGTTCTCTTGCAGATGGAAACAAATTGTCATCCAGGAGTTCCCTTTATTTTGCTGCATTCATTTCAACTTCTAACTTGACAAGCCTTCCCAGGCTTGTCCATAATGCTGCCATCACATGGCTTCACAATGGGGATGAGGTGATGTGCAGTGTGCAAACACTGCACATGTTGATACTCTACTCGAGTATCAACATGACTTTCCTTCACCAGAGACTTCCTCACCACTCTGCTGTAAAGCTTTGACTGGTGAATAACCCGGCAACAGATGTTCTCTGGAGGGTCTCTCTAACTCAGCTGTTGAAGCTTGTAGTCATGGTAACTTAGCGTCCATTCTAACTATTCTTCTGTATGAGTTTGTGGGGATGGCCTGATCTCAGCAGATCTACTCATGGATCATATTCCTTCAATGTCTTGATAGACTGAACTGAACTTTAAGGAATGTTCCATGCCTTAAAGACTTTTTTGTATCTCTTCCCTGTCTTGTACTTTTCAATAATGTTTTCACTGATTTGTTGAGAGTGTTCTTTTATCTTTGTGCTGTAATTGTAGCCAGGAATACTGATTAACCTGTTGGACCCTCCAGACTCACGTGTCTTTATATTACAATCACTTGAGACACACTCTCTGCATTCAGGTGATCTCCATTTCTAGAGAAAAGTTTTTCCTTTTGACATTAGAGACATTTTATTTATTTATTTATTTATTTTTAGCAAAGCCAAATTTGTTGATTATGACAGATTTGCAAAAGCAAAAATGGTTAAAACATCCAAGACAGTCAGTACTTTATCTGGTTTCTATCTAATCAGGGTTACATCGGCTGTTTTCATGTGAGTAATGATTTTGTGACAGGATTTCAATGGTTTCCTTGATAAATGTATTTTACTCAAGAACAAAAATAATGTTGCTTCTGAAGTTTGTAACTAATATAATGTCCAGCCTCGTTACTTGTTTTGTTGTAGTTTTTTGTATAGTTATTTTGGCCTCTGCCTTTCAGGCAGACTTCATCATCAACTTTCAGCTTGGACTAGTTTTTCTTAAAGGAACAGTATCACTGCTCTTTAATTCAGTGTGTGATAAAGTTTCCGATCCATGCTTCTTAAACTTTCATCAAACTGTGCCATTATTTAAAGAAACATCCATATTCACTAACGATCTGTCTGGAAGAAAACCACCTGAAATGCATTATCTCACTTACTTAAATGTGTGAAAATTGCAGATTCTGGCTAAGTATCCTTCAGATGCCTCTTTAAATAATTTGCAATCATCTGTGCTCTTATCACTAAATCTGCAACATCAATAATCACTAGGGAAAGAATAGACACTACTGCACACACTGCTGAATCTAACAGTAGGAATCTGTACATACATTCATAATTTGTCTGTAAACTTCTGAATAAATTCCTTAAAACATTTAAAATGTTCTATAAGTTGCAGCTATCTGTTTTTCTCAGAGAAACTCCATCTTACCATAAAGCAGTGCTTCTCATCTCCAGTCCTCAGACCCGCTGCTCTGCATGTTTTAGATGTGCCTCTGTTTCAGAACAGCTCTTCCAAATTATTGCATTACCTCTTCTGCAGCCATCATGTACCTCAAAAGCCCGTTAAATCACCCACAGATTCAATCCAGGTGTGTGGCAGAAGGGAAACAACTAAAACATGCAGCAGCAGGTCTTAAGGACCGGAATTGAGAAACACTGCCGTGAAGAAAGGGCCTCACTTAAATATCAACATTGATTAGCATTATAAGCATTTTACTCATCGCCCATAAGGTCAATTTAGTGAGCAATGAGTGTCTTCTAATTCTTTATCCTATAGAAACCATATTTTGCTTACCTGACAGAACTGCAATGGCTTTCTTTGCATCTCAATGTAGCCGCCAAGCAATATCTGACTTTATTGGCTGGTTAGAAGTAGCTCGATTAAGGACATCCATTGTCTGTTATTTCCAACAATTACAACTACTTGTTTCAGTTTGGAAAGCACAGCCAAAGTACAGCATTAGGGCACTGAGTGAGGTTCTGCTGAAAGTCCCTGTCTCAGCATAAGTTCTTTTGGGCAAATGAACATTTCAACATTGTGGAAGCTTTTCCATGCAACAACCAGTTTTATTTCTTTTTTTAAAAAAAATCTTTTCTTTTTTTTTTTCCCCTACCAGGGGGCTTTTTGTGGGCTCTAGTGTCCCTTATTTTTACAGTAGGCTGACAGGAATGGGGTAGGGAGAGGGGGGGAGACATGCGGTAAATGTCGACAGGTCCGGGAGTCGAACCCGCGACGGCCTCGTTGAGGACTCAGGGCCTCCAAATGTGGGTCGCACTAACCCCTACGCCACCACAGCACGCCCCGACCAGTTTTATTTCTGTCAGAATATGAACTACGTGGAGTATTTTCTCTTAGAAAAGTAAAGTCTTGCGATGGAGGTTTTATCACTTCTAATTATTTGGGATTTTTGTACATAAGTTTTAAACTTCCCCTAATTAATTTGTGCTTTGCTTTTAAGGAGCCAGACTTTACCAACAAAGCAGTTGTATTGCTCATTGTCTGTGTAGAGCCTGTTGCTCACTGGTTCTACAAAATAACTGGATTGACTTTCCATAGCCAAAGAACCAGCTCAGCCTCTCATCATTGTGTTCCCATGAACAGCTAAGTTAGTAAATATTTCATTAAAGCATTTTATTTTATAATTTGTGAGCACTGCAGAACAATTTACAGAAAGCACAAAATTCCTTGAAACAGACTCCCTCAAACCTTAAGATTAATTTACTAATGCTGAACTATCAGGATTTATGAAGTCTTCTCCATCCTGACTGGTGATCTCTGTTCAGTACCTGAAAAAATAAGAGTTACAGCAATTCAAGGGTTTACAAAAAAGAGGTTAAAGGACTGAAAATGTTTAAGAGTTGACTGAGAACAGGTGTTTCTGTGGAAGTTATTGCTTAGCAATGGAACCAGGTCTGGAAAAAACATAGTAATATTTTGGAATGGTCTTGAATACAGCATTTATGAAAGTCTTTTGAAATTCTTCTTTGGACTTTTTTCATTTTCTGTTTCTTTTTCTTGTTCGACCTGCCATTGAACTGTGCAGGAGAACCAGATGTCCAGCAGATGAGCAGTTTCTGAAAGTCATGTCTGGGAAAAATATCCTTGTGGCATCTGTAGCTTTAATGTTTCATTTCTGTATAAGAATTATGATATAAATAAGCGCTAGAATCATTTTCTCTACCACTTTTTGTAAATGGCAGGCTATAATCTCAACATTTCTATTTTTTTTAACAAACAGAAGCAAGACCAGACTGTGGTGAAATTTCAGTTTAATGTTGGCCTGGTGTCATATGAAAGCAGACCACCGTTATCTGGACAGCTGAAAGAAAACTCCTTCCAGTACTAGCTGCTGTCCAGCAGCTTGGTCTTCATGGTCCTGCCTGGCGGTGCTGCTGTGCAGCCCCAACAGCCTAAGCTGCTTTAACACAGCAGCAATCACTCCGGCTCATCCCAGCCAGCTCTTATTCTTACAACCAGCGGTGTTCATGAGGAATAGAAAAGAAGTTGGAGCTTTTTTACTCTTGGGTACAAATGGCCCTTTTCCAATACCAGTCAGAAAAAGTTCTGGCTTTCCCGCCACCCCTCTCACAGAGCATGACCTTCTCCGGCTAGAGAGTCAAGCTAAAGTTAAGACTTTTATTTATTTTCAGCCATATTCCTGAAAACTGGCTGAGCAAGGCACAATGTATTATCTGTCTGGAATTAATCCAAGGTGTCATCTGTGACTATTGAGAGAAGTGATTTGACTCAACAAAATGCCGACATCAATTTGGGTTCCCTGAACTCAACGGAGTTCAGAGTAAGTAAATGAATGCTATCTTTAAAAAAAGGGGGGAAAAAATCATCTTCCAGAAGTCAGAATATGCCACCAGTTTAAAATGTGTCTGCTACATCTGGTTCCAGTGATAACAGGAAAATAATGCTTCCTTCTTTTGAGTGACATTATGTGTGTTGTTGCAAAAAATTATTCTGCGGCTAAACTGTTTTTGTACAACAAAACATACTCAACATGACTTAGCATTGCATTACTCTGAGATAGGCTGAATGCTGTAGCTTTTCCGATGTTTCGTTTTACCTGCAGGCCACTGATAAATTCATCTACAGGAATGAAGCGGTAGAGGTATGACTGCATCCTGATCCTGGTTAGTCAAGTTGGTGAAATAAATCTAAAAACTCATATTTTTAAAATTTGAGAAGGAGAAGCTCAGACTTAAAATAAAGCTAATGAAAACTTAGTTTCTCACAAAAATACTTTTAATTCTTTAACTTTTTAACCTTTTGTCATTTAACAGTTACAATCAGTGTATTTTATTGAGATTTTATGTGACTTATAAAGCTGAAGGAAAAGGATCCATGGTTTCTAATTTTTTAATTAAAATATCTGAAGAATGTCACATGAAACTTTATCAGACCCTCCTGAGTCAATGCTTTGTAGAACCACCTTTTGCTGCATTAATAATTGCATGTTTGTGTGGGTTTTAGGGCATCTGTGCATATCTCTATGCACATCTAGAGATTTTTTTTTGTCCATTCTTTTTTTATGAGACTTCAAGCTGTCAGAATGGATAGTTTCTGTGAATTATAGTTTTGATCCTCAGTTGCATTTAAATCTTGACTTTGACCAGGCAGACACTTGAGTATGTTCTGAAAAACGTAATTGTTATTTTGGTTTCATGCTTATTGAATGTCCTGCTGGAAGGTAGTGTGATTGGGTATCCAGTTTTATTCCAGGCCAACATTCAGTTTTTGATTCACCTAACCATATTAGTACCTTGGATCTTTCCAATTCAACTCATCTGGGCCTCTTGGTCACTTCTCTGATAATGCTCTTCATAGTTTTGGTGCACGGTGGCTACAGGTTTGATGTTTTGATGTAACATGCATTTGGTTTGCATTTGCATTTGGTTTGCAATTCCAGATGATGGATGTTGGGGCCATTTTTGTTTCTACTTAATCTGCTCCCTCTTGGTCCCACACTCTTATCCTTTAAGGATATTTCCTATCATTGCTATGGTGACTTTATCCAGCTGTAAATTTCTTTCCTTGTAAATAAATTCTTGAAACTGCATATTTTACTAAAATACCTTAATACAATCAAAAGTTGCATGGCCAGCTGTTTTTTTCTATTAAATGAAGAACAAACTTAAACACTTATTTTTGCACCAGAAATGATAGCCATAAAGAAGGAAAATCTGAAAAAAATTGTTGGTTGATTACCAGGTGCATTTCAAGATCCTTGTTTCGACCTGCAGAACTCTATATGGGAGACACTGACTTCTGCATCCCTACGGCTCCATGAGGGTCCTGTGATCAAACCAAATGCAAGACAGAAAACTGAAGGAGAGAGAGCTTTCTCTTCTGTAGCTCCAGGATAGTGGTGATTATATGGTTATCATAAAGAGGAAAGAGGGGTGCAGATGAATAAAATCACAATAAGATCATAAAAACCTACTGCAAAACTTTACTCCAACTATTAAATTTCCCTTACCAAGGCCACAGACTGAATCTGTGTGGGGGGATTGTTTATGTTTGGTCTATTGACCCACTGACAGTGTGTTCAAGTTACAAAAATCTTTTTCTGGAAAATGCTGTCTGCAGCATAAATTCCCTCATGTAACCATTTGTGTCTTTATTCATCTTCTCTGCCCATGCTGGCGCTGAGTCTCAGTTGTTTGCTCACTAAAAATGACTGCTGGAGATATCAATATCTGCTCAGCAGAGCTGCTGCAGCTGTTTAGTATACACAGTGTTGTTGTGCCCTGTTGGCTGCCTGTGCTGTGTGACTGAACAGCAGGATGCTGCTTTCATTCAACAGAGTGTTACATACATTAAGAGAATTACTTTGACTAGACCTACTGTCCACAAATGTTTCTGCAGGACTTTTCTGTAAAGGTGTGTGTACATAATACTTCACAAATCCCTCCAATAAGTCAGCACTCATCTCCGCTCAGCCTCAACATGCCACAGAAGTTAGCCTCCTTTAGAGCATTGATATATTTGCTCATCCTCTCCCCTGCATCACTGTCTCCTGACCCCCTATTTCACAGCAACCCTCTGTGTTTTTTTACTTGCTCCCTTTCATTTTGTCATATCGCAGCAGCCTTATCCCAGTTCCCCTTTCTCTTGTCATTGCTTCTGCTCTCCTCCTTCTCTCACGCCCCAGTTGGGGAGGACAATGCCATGGCAATGGCAGGATTGTGGTGTGGTGTATTTGTCTGTGTGATGTCACACTACAGCAGCTCGATAGTCACTCTGTCTTTTCTCTTTTTAATCCCTTTGCTCATGGACCTCTCTGCTATTTTAAGATTCTATAAACCTTTTCAAAGAAGCTTCAAGGGAAAAGCTTGTCCATGCACCGTGTACCACACATGTCTTTTTGTGTGAACGATTTGACGTGTAGCAAAGGGAGTATTTCTGTTTATTTGCTCATGTGTCATATCAACTCATCCCAGAATTTTTGGTCCAGTATTTTGTAATTACTCCAAATCTGATAAAATCTTAAGTTGTTTTGTAGATTGACTTGATTGTAGTCTCATTATTATTTTGTGTTTTTTATTTTGGTTAGATTAGTCTTTTTTCTGTTCAGTCTTTTCTTAGTGATTCTAGTTTATGTTTCTTTACTTGCGTCTAGTTATTCCTAGTTTATTTATATTTAGTTTGCTTCACTGTTAGATTAATTTCCTAGTTCCCTGTGTACTCTCCCCTGCTCCCTGTGCCACTTTATCTCTCTTCCTCTCCTGACCATATATATATATATATATATGTGTGTGTGTGTGTGTGTTTGAGTGGTTGGGCGTGCGCGTGTGTGTCACGGAGTTGCCTGCTGTAGACGAAACGTTGATCAGCTGTTTGCCCTCCTAGAACCTTAGCTTGCAACAGGATTGCCTAGGAGAACACAAAAGTTACACCCCTCGGTGCAGAGTCGAGGGACGCTGATGAACTGGGGGCGATAGTGTTTGTATGGGGTAGGCTCTGTTCTGGCAGGTTGTGATCAGTTCCTGGAATAAAGGTGGCCATGGTGAACCTGCAGTTGTCTCCATCATCCTTTCATGTCGATGTTTTTGCAAACCTTTTATAGCCACTGTATTTGCTGTTTCTGTCTGAGGTTTGCCTCTCCCCTGAGTGAAATGATGGTAAGAACCAGGCCCGGCGGCATGGGCAGGCATCGGGGGGCATTGCCCGCCCACAGTCAGCCGTGCCCCCCCTGGACTGGAAGCTGTTTGTTGTTTTTACCTTAGAATGTCCAACTTTCTGTTATTCCTATATCAATTTGATACTGTAGGGGCTTTCGCACTTCCCATATCTGTGTCCTCTGTCACTATTTTCAGCAGTTAAAACTGTTTAATCCGTTGTTAATACTTCGTAACCTGTTTTTCCTAGCCGCCTTTAAATGCAACATGAGCTCTACGATGCTCGCGCTGGATTTACACCTGTGCAGCAGTGACGGAAACCTGCTGCTGCTATGCAGAGCTGCGCAGGTGTGTTAGAATCATGCTGCAAACCAGCAAAATGCAAAGAACTTTGCACAGTTTTCCCCCCAAACTAACCGAATGAGTTGAGTAATGCTGTTCCATACAAGTAATGTTAGCTAAAAAATGACTAGCTAATAACAATACATCACCTTAAGCTTGTTAACAAGTAGCCTGTAGACTACTGATGTTGTTCTCCACATTCAGCTACGTAGATTCCTTTTGCCCCTCCAAAATAAGTCGATGCCCCCCCTGTTAAACTCATCTGGAGCCGGGGCTGGTAAGAACCTCAAAGTCTAACTGAATATTTAAGATCACATCTGACGTCATGTTAATAAAACAGTCAGGATCTCTAGAGAGTAAGAGGACAATAAACCTGCTGGTAAATCTGGCTCATTATTACTGTAACCTAATAATATCTGAAGTCCTGAACTGTTTGATCCTGCGCCTTTCATCATATCTGTAACAGTGCACAGAGGAGCAATTCTCTCCCGCTCAGTGGCACTTTGTCTAGCATTTCTGAGTCACCATGGCACCTTTCCCAACTTTAAAAACATGAGGTGAGATTGTCTCTGCACCTCCACCTGAATTCCATGAGGGGAGATGTGTGAAAAAGGAAAAATTGCTGAACACAGTCAAGGTCATGACTGAAATATAGTTTTCTGACCTCAGTAAAAACTACCCAGTGCAACAAATACATTAAACATGTTTTCACATCTTGTACACTTCCCCACTTGCCTCTGTCAAAACAAATTCCATTTACTCTAAATACTTTCCTCTTTTCAGAGGCACTAGACAGGGGTGCCCCATGTCCCCATTACTTTTTGCAATTGCTATAGAGCCATTGGCCATCTCACTTAGATCCAATATACATTTATAGATTTACCGTGTACGTGGTTCGTCACTGTGTGCCAGATATGGACTAATTCAATGTAAGGTCCTGCATTGCACTCACTGGACTAAGGCCAGGCTTTCTAAAATATACCCAAACGTTAGTCCGGAATGCGATCGTTGCCATCAAACACCTGCCTCACTGATCCATATGTTTTGGTCATGCCCATCACTAAAGCAATATTGGACAAACATTTTTGCAGCCTTGTCTGAAGCAGCTCATATGTCCATCCAGCCTGATCCACTAACTGCACTGTTTGGTGTACTTTCTGAGAGGGTTTCTTTGTCTAGACTTAAGGCGGATCTGGTTTCGTTTCTCACTTTGTTGGCGAGGCATAGAATATTGTTGTGCTGGAAATCAGCTTTACCTCCCTCATTTGAATCTGGATTAAAGATGCTTTACACTTTAGTAAACTTGATAAGATTAAATTTACCCTTCAAGGTTCCACAACTAAATTTTTAAAGATTTGGCAGCCGTTTTTTGATTTTATTCAGACATTGCCGTCCCGTATGGTGCCCAACTAAATTTTACTTTTGCCTGACCTTTTTATTTACATTATTATCATTTATCAAATTATTTATTTTGTCATTAATACCCATTG
>CAEFZX010007441.1:0-24760 GCA_903066825.1 Alfaro cultratus | reverse complement strand
CCATCTATTGAATCCTAATATATATACCTCAAATTCTCATAATGAGCCCAGTATTCACCGCGCGCTTCTTCTTCTATGGGGAAAAATGAAGTCGGCAGCTGCTTACCGTAGTTACGAGACCTGTTGTGGCTCAATATTGGTCCATATATAAGGCGCACTGGATTATAAGGCGCACTGTCGGCTTTTGAGAAAATTGAAGGTCTTTAGGTGCGCCTTATAGTGCGGAAAATACGGTAATTGGCGGAATAATGCTTTGTTCTGTTGATCTCAGAAGTTGAAGCTGGGTTTGATGTCACACCTGAAGAGATGGCGTTCCACATTGCATAAACAAGACTACCTTGGAATTTTTAGTTTAGACTCTGTTGACTGTTCTAACAGTTCAATTTGTCAACTATAAACCTAGCTAATAGTCTTTATCCGTTTTTAGTGTCGCTGTTACTGGTGTATAACAACCCTATTTAAAATAAATAAATAACGCTGGGGTGTGCTGTGATGGCGCAGGGGTTAAGCACAACCCACATATGGAGGCCTTAGTCCTCCATGCAGCTGTCGCAGGTTCGATTCCCGGCCTGGCAACCTTTGCCGCATGTCTTTCCCTTCTCTCTCTCATTGCCCACTTTCCTGTCAATTAACTATCAAATAAAGGCCACTAGAGCCAAAAAAAACCTTTAAAAGCAACAACAAAAAAAAGTGTGTGGCGGGCAAGTAAACCCTCCAGGCTTATGATACACTAGGGGAAACCATGAATATATCATATCAAATATAGGATTTAAAGCCAAAAAGTAAAGATAAAAGTTCTTATAGGGAATGTTCCATGTATCCACCAAATCAAGATTGTCTCTGGTGTTCTTTGTTTCTGTTCTAGGCTGGAAGGTATTCAGTATCCATACCACCTCTATATAAGCCCATCAGCTCGACCTGGCACCAATGGCCCAGACCGGCCTTTTCAATGCCCAACCTGTGGAGTCAGATTCACACGCATTCAAAACCTGAAACAGCATATGCTCATACACTCCGGTAGGTGGGACCGAATCAAACCAAAGTATTGCAGCATTGATGTTTTGCATGTGAAATCAAGCTCTTCAGAAAGCTCCCCAGTCCGCCTTGATGGACATCAAAGCACCTGAGTGAAGCTGACCCCTACCTTCTTGAAATCAGACAAAAATGGTGTCAAATGTTTGTGCTAGGTTTGAGCTGGTTTGTGCAGCAAAAATAAAATATTCGTTTATGCCACTATCATTTTAAAGATATTAATAAATGTTTTCACTGGGCGCCCCCCCCAACCTTCTGCCAATCAAACAAAATCGGTGTCAATCAGCTCCACTTTGTTTGTGCAGCAAAATGTTTTGTTTGTGCTGCTTTGACTTTGAGGATATTAATGAAAGTTTATAACAAGTGAGTCAAAATATGAATTTGTCAATGCTTATAATTCTTTTTTTCGAATTCATTATCAATTCAGAAAAAACTGTGAATTGATTAGATTGACTGTCGCACCATGGTGAGCAACTACGCTAGCACTGTTCCTATGTCCGCTCATTGTCATATAAAACTGTTGGATGTGAAGTCTTCATATTTGTGGTTGGCAAAAAACGATCGATCAACATTGTACATATTGTCTATTAATAGCCTAAAGCAGAAGATCACAAAAAATCAGCTGTTCAGACACACTGAGCAATAACTCCATAGAATCGCTCATGCAGTAGTCCATACTGCACCAGCAAATGGAATAGTGTCTCTAAAATTAAACTGCTGGTGATCAGGCTGTGCCAGATCACTTCAAAGTTTCTCTGATTTGTCCCTGTCAAATCAGAGACATGGACAAATCAAACATGAGGAAGAACCCCTCTGAATCCGCAATGCCATGTATTGTATGTCGACGTTTTTATGCCGCTGAGAAAAACCGTGTAAACGTACCTGCGCAGATGTTTCAGTTGCTGGTATTGGGTCTGGAAAGTCAATTGTTGGTTCCTTTCCACCGATGAAACGGAAAAAGCCTCTATAGTTGTCCTTGGTCGTATTTTGTGCAGTAAATCCCTCCCACTGACATCTAGTATCCAACGTTGATATTCCTTTGTGCTTCTTTGGGGTTTTGGAAATGGAATAAAAAAGCTCCTGTCATATGCTCCTGATCTCCATATTCCAACATCCGTTGTGGCTCCCTTTTACACTAAATCCAAAAATGGGCAAGAAATTTCTTTACTGCACTGTAAATTGTCTTGAAGCTTCAGTACACTGAAAGTTTTGACACCATAATTTAGTTATTTTCTAAAAAAAAATTCTTTGTGTTTCTATTGTATAGTTTTTCTAGGTTGTGAATGATATAATGATATATACACCAACATCAATATTGGCCGAAAGTTATTTTTTGAGATATTGGTTTCAGTCAGATAAATAAAACTGACATTAACGACCAATATTTAGCTCCATATTGTTGGCATTTATTCCTGGGAGGAGGGGAGGACATTGGTCATGTGTTATTTGTTTTGTCATATGTCAGTGACAGTGATGCAGTAAAGGATTGTGGGGAGTTCAAATGAAGTAGAGGTATTGGCAGCGTGGTCGGTTTTTATTTTCCAAGCATCAAAAGGGTAGTGAAATGTGCTCCTGATTTTGTGTATAAAAACATGTTTTTATAAAAACATGTTTTTATACACAAAATAAAAACATGTTTTTATTTTGTGTATAAAATAAAGGTTTGATAATAAAAATACAATTGCACCAAGAGCTTAAAAAAATTAATCTTTTAAGTTTGAAAAGACAGAACTGGGAAAAATTGTTGACTGAAGAAACTTTTAGGAGGAACAAGGGAAGAAATTTAAACTGAAGTATGTTTTCCTTGTTTTGTCCCGTTCCTCCAGGCATTAAACCTTTCCAGTGTGATCGCTGTGGGAAAAAGTTCACACGGGCCTACTCCCTAAAGATGCATCGGCTGAAGCACGAAGGTAAACGCTGTTTCCGGTGCCAGATTTGTAGCGCCACATTCACGTCCTTCGGTGAATATAAGCACCACATGAGGGTCTCCCGACACATAATCCGCAAGCCGCGGATTTATGAGTGCAAAACATGCGGCGCCATGTTCACCAACTCTGGCAATTTAATTGTACACCTGAGGAGTCTGAACCATGAGGCATCCGAGCTAGCAAACTACTTCCAGAGCAGGTGAGGAGTTTGGGGGCGTTGGCCCCTCTCATTTACTCAGATCTCCCCTGGTTCAGAAAATAACTCCAGTTTACATGCTGATGTCTGAAGTTCATTGGATCGTTGTCCTCATTTGGTTATGTTTTTGAGATGATAAGTGATTTGAAGTGTTTGCTTTAACATGTGGAGGTTTAATGACTCATTCTAAATCAGGTTTCCATTTCAAGATGTTAAACCTTTTCATAACTTATTGGAGGCAGAATATTATTTACATCTGAAATTTATGCCACAAATAGTAGGGATGGCTGAAATACTGAATAGCATTTAATGATTTTTTTTTTCTGGTATTGCAATGATGATGTGACTGTAAAAAAAAAAAAAAAAAAATTATTGCAGAATGAGTAATTATCATCATCAATCATTAAATTTATTTCCAAGTGTCCCATAAATGATGCAGTGTTACTTATAAGAAACACAAACCATTCTTCTGCAACTGGTAAGACCCACAGTCCAGATCATTCCCAGAAGATTCAGAATTTAATGCTAAACTGCTGTTAAAGATTTTGACAACCAACAAAAGAATATTAAGGATCAACTATGCATCCATCTTTGATTGAGACCAACATTTAAAAATTTCTGTGGATGATTAAAAGCGATAAATGTAAAAGGGATAAAGAAATGAATTAATTAATGTCCAAAAACCCATAAAAACTAAAAGGTAGGGTGACTCAGAGAGGAAAAAAACTTCATGTATCAGATGTTTTTTCCATTTTATTATATTACACTAAATTCTGTGTACTTTGTTCGGGATTGTATGTGGTAGATCAACATAATATCATACATAATTGCACAGTGGAGAAAAAATTAACATACATTTGCAGTTTGGTTGTATTTTTTTTTTGTAATTAAAATCTGCAACGTGTGGCATGGATTTATACTTAGTCCAATTAGCTTAGCTTTGATATTACCAATACAATCCAGTGCAACCACTTTCCTTTGTAAGTCACCTGGTTTGTAAACAGACTCCTTATTTGTTTCATTTTAACCTCAGTTTAAATCCATCTGATCTGTGAAGCTTTGTTAGAGAACATTAGTGAGTATAGATGCACCAATATGAAAAATTGAGCCAATATCTATATCCAAAGTAAGTATTGCTGTTATGACCGATAACGATAATCCAACTATATTTAGATGAATTATGGCATGAAGTTCTATGCATTCAAGCTTTCCAATTACATGTATTCCCAGTTATATCTGCCATCATTTGTATGTTTTTATTAGCTAGAATGTTAACTTGGCATTCTAGGAATTTGTTGCAAAAAAAAACAAAAGGAAGCTACTTCCTTCCTATTTTTTTATTATGATTTCCATTGCAATACAGGGTTTCCCCGAGAAAACTTGCCACGCCCAGTGGTCGGGGCACCGAGGAGGTCCACCATGTTTTTGTATTGAAAGATGTTAAGTAGACAGGAAAAGTAAAATTATTACTGGGTAATTATATGTTACGGGAAAACATCGCCAGCGAAACACTATTGAAACCCACAACTAGTCTTAAAAACAAATTAAAAAATACAATTGAAATAAATATCAGTTATTTTCACTTCTGTTAAATCCATATTGGTCACAAATATAAATTTGTAAACTACGATTATAACTTATGGCTTTTTAGATTGGCCAATTAAACTACTCCCTTTTCCCAGATTTCACTAAATCTAACACAGGAGATGTTAGAGATGCTGATGTTTTTAGCAGCAAGAGCGGCCCTTAAGTCAAATTCTGCTGCTTGCCTCAGACGGCGTTGGACCAGCCCTGCATGATGAGTTAAATCCGCTGCACTGCGCGCAGAGATGTGGAACAAACAGGAGATTTAATTAAATGCTGCTAATGTGGCTTTAGTAGCTCTTCCATTTTGTGTCTGTTGAGTTTTTAATCAGTGTCATGGACACTTGGTTGCTCAAGTTTGTGGGACGAGATTTTCCGATTTTTGTGCGGCAGTGCTCATTAATTCTGTCTGCCCAAGTAGACAAAGCATTTGTTGTGGTTTGTTGCATTGTGTAACCGGAAAAATCCATCCATTTTCTGTTCACCCTTGTCCCTAGTGAGGTCGGGAGGTGCTGGTGTCTATCTCCAGCTAACGTTCCGGGTGAAAGGCGGGTTCACCCTGGACAGGTCGCTAGTCTGTCGCAGAGCAACACAGAGACAAACAGGACAAACAACCATGCACACACACACTCACCTAGGGAGAATTTAGAGAGACCAGTTAACCTGTCATGTTTTTGGACTGTGGGAGGAAGCCGGAGATAACCGAAAAAAAAAAAAATACTAAAAAAAATAATAAAATAATATAAAACCAGTGTGATGCATGACTATGAGGAGAGCGAGAGCTGAACCTGCATGATGTTGGCGCTGGTTCGTTAACCACTACCGCTCTGGCTAACCGGGATCACAGACATAAACTACAGGGAAGACAGAGCCATATGCTGGGCAGCGTTTCGAGTTGTAAACACTACACATAATGTTTTGTTCACAAATATAAATCATTCTCACCACTCGCTTAACGCGCACCTCGGAAAGCTCGACTACAAGTTATTTGCGTGGTTCACATTGAGCTGCGCAACCGGAGCTAACACGTTGCATTTTAGACTCTTCTGTTGATGTGGAGTTTGCCAAATAAAAATAATTCCACACAAGAGGGGCTGATGTAAATATCCATACAGGCCAGCCTGTATCCAGTTTGAGTGAAAGGTGGAGCGTGCGATCCTCGCTGAGATAAACTAAGAGCTCAAGCAGCGGCAGAGGCGCCAGCGGTGTGATTGGTCCACTCTCCGGCTTTATATGCATAAACTATAAACATATCATTTAGAAATAAATTTGCTCTGCCAGTGAAACGCTCAGATCAATAGAGATGGTTGCAATCTGGATTAAATTCATAAAAATAAATAAATAAATAAATTGGATTATTTTTTTCTAAAAACAAAAACAAGCAATGCTTGGCCTAGCAGGGGGGCTAGTAAAGCATGGTGGGCCGCCAGGCATATAATACACTGGGGTATACCTGCAAAATTCAGTAATAATATTGTAGTTGCATGTTTTCCTGATGTCACACAGAATATAAACCATGCCGCACTTTTCAGATTTTTATTCATTAATAGTTTTAAAAAATGACCAATTTACTTTCCTCTTACAGTTATGTGGCATTCTGAGTTGATCTATGACATAAAACAATAGGAAAAAAAACAACTTATGGCCAGATAATATAATATAATCTATCACCAGACAGATTGTTGCTAAGGAGGAAAAGGCTGCAGTATTTAATCAATTCTTAATGCTTATTATCATACAAGTGCTGTAATAACTCTTGTTAAAACCATCAGTTCCTGATTCTTATTTTAGGACAATAGTTTTGAATCGCTTAAATCAGTTTTTAGCTGTTCCAGACAATTCTAATATTTTTTAGTTGGAATTTAGTTGTTTAGAAAGATTAACTTTACAATAAAAAAAAAAAATCATTTGCACATCAAACCTTGGCTTGACCTTGATCTGCCATGACAAAAACAAACTTATAACTGTCAATTAAACAGTTATCAGTTTATTAAAAATCAATGATTCATGACAAGATTAAAAACCCAGAAGAGCGACGTAAACGTGGAGCTCAAGTTTTATGAAAAGGATTTGCATTGAAGACGTATTACACTTTGTTTTCCATTGACTGGTCTGTATATCACCTCGCAATTTCCATCTGCAGCGGGAAAACGAGTAGGTCGTTGTGCGACTCAGTTTCACGTCTTGGTACAGTTTGTTCCCAAAGTATGTAAAATAATGTTAAACCAGGTCCTGCCGATTAAGACATCTGACTTCTTTGCACGTCTACCCAAACCCTTTCTGAACAAAACCATTTAAATAAACTCCAAACTGTATCTTAGGCTAATTAAATGGTTGATCTGATGAGCTATACAGCATTTAAACGGCTGATTTTCCGATCTTTTGGAATCAGTCAGGCTGGCAGGTTTCCCACTATTATTAGTATTTACTAATTGTCTGAACAATTCGAAGGGCTGTATATTTTAAATATACTAAATCCATATTTATTTAGCAATACAAGTGGGTTCTACATCACTTGTGTTGCCTTTCAAGAAATAGAAGTGGTTCATCTTTCCCAAAAGTCAAGGTATTCATTTTTATGTCTTTACAGAGAGGACTTATTAAAAATAAAAATTCAGTTTGCACTCAGTTCTCTGACAGTTTTTGTTATATAGAAACAAAAAGTCTTTAAAACATAATAGTCAGAATACTTCTTTAAGAAGTCAGACATTTTATTCTCCCCCCCCCCCCAGATTTTTCCACTGCTTAATCAACTCAAGCCCTCACAGGTTGACAGGACTCATATGGGCCATTGACTGCTCCAATGTTTTATGGTAGAAGGTCTATGCCTGAGATCGTAAGTGTGGAAAATTGTCTGGCTGCTCAGGCAGACTCTTAATTCCCACATAAAAAACCAATGCGTTTATTGCACTGAGATGCAGATCTTCAGACCAGTCTCAGATTCAGATGTGTTCAGAACTTAACCATTTCATCTGGATATTTTGCTTTAATATCCAACATCTGGTCAGGTATATATGTAAAACTTCAGGTTCATTGGTTTACATTTTAAACCAGGTGATTGGACTTGTTTGAACTAAACTAGAGATCCAATACTGAGTGCACATTCAATTGAATCAGATTGTGCTGTGATGCCGATGGCTGTTTTACAGACAGTTGTGTGTTCATTGAATCTTATTAGGGCTGCACAATATGTTGCCAAAAAGTTGTAATAAGAATATCAGTGGGTGTAATATTCACATCGCAAAGGACTGTTTAGAGTGCAATTATTATTGGCTAATATATTCCAAGTGTTGTGAATTTGCAACTTCCGTGCTAATGTAATATTTAGGTGGGTAAACAGTTTCATGGCAGCAGAGGATCATACTTGACCTTAATGATGTTGCTCAAAAGCCTAAATATGACAAAGTAATGGAAAGAAGAACATAGGCATATTAGCAACAGATATTGTCATCACAATATTTACTAGTATCATACAGCTCTAACAATAAGAATAACTCAAATTCAAAAACCATAAAAAGAGGTCAAGTCAGTTAATTGTCCACAAGATGTCAGATAAAATGCTATTCAAGTCATCCATTGAAAATTTCTGTATTTTTTCAAATGCATTCTTTTTCTAAACCTATTTCTAATACTATTTAACCCTAAATCTGATCCATAATAAGAAAAAATCCTGTAGGTGTTTTGTAAACTTTAAATGGATGCATTTAGATGAAAATGTCCCAGTGCCATGGGACCAAAAAAAAGTCATAGCATCGGGCAGATGAAATGGGCATATTGCATATGTGAAACAGTATTCCATGTTTTCCGATGAGGCACCAGCTGCTGTGTTTTTTAAAATAAAAGGATTTCAAACATGAGAACAATCTCAGGAGTTTCTCAAAGGACCAGCTGTTATACTGAAACTGAGCAAACACAGGCTTTCACATTATCATATTCATGTCTTTTTTTAGTCTTCAGTTTCTTGTTAGTGAAAACAGAAACCTACGGTGGCCCAGAAGGGTCAACAAAATGCATAGGCCACAACAAAAGTTATTGTAGCAAGTTTTTCCTAACATATATTTTAGCATAAATTTCATTGTGACTTTTGTTGTTACGTTGTGGCTTTTGCTGAACTTTTAGGTGGAAACCAGTAGTCAGCTTCTGGAAACTAGGTGCTCCTGCTCCACCAATATCCCAACCTGTCTAAAAATTCAAGTCAAGTGAACTGGAACACTTTTCTGACCTCCTCTATAATATTGTGTATTAGTTATATTTCCAAAACTTTAGCAAAGTTAGATAAATGCATTTAATTTGATTATCACTAATCACTAATAGATTAAAAGTCTATTTATAACATGGCTGCACAACATCACAGTAATATTGTGATATATATAAGTTTACAGCAGAGATAGACAACATCAAATTGTTTATTATTGTCAGGGTAAGGTATAATGGTGATAAGGATTAATAATCTTGTTATAATAACCACAACCTGTATAGTGGTGTTTGCTAACCCAAAAATTTGACTGATTGGGATGGCTGTGGTTTTGTTATTTCTGAACTGAACATGCTGTTTAACATGAAAAGTGTGCTTTCAAAGTGTCTAGAAATACTCCACATCAGTCAGGTCTTTATAATATTAATATTATGTTGATTATAAAGTTATGTATTGTCATGTTTTTGGAATAAATTTACCAGCCTGAAATGATCCATCACTAATACTGTCAAACAGTGTAATCAGTGTGTTCTACTGGAACAAATTCTCTGTGCTCTGATTATGTCTGGTTCACATAGCAACATTTAAAGATAAGGATAAAACGTTTATCTGGTTCTACAGATTTCACTCCCCCTCATTCAGATGTCAGTTGGGAAATCTTGCAAAACTTCACAGGACCAAACTTGAGTTGAGTGTAAACAAACGTGGCCGATTGGGAAGAAGCAACAGCGATAGCTTGTGGACTATATTTACCAGAGAAAAAAAAAACAATACAAAGATGTATGCAGCGTCCACCGGACTTTCAAGTAGCCATGGCAGATTTAGTCTTCGTTGTATTTTCAGTTCTCCTCTGTTTCCATCATTTTTGTTTCTGATTGGCTAAACATCACATTCAGCAAGTTGCGTTGTTTGTCTTCAGGGAACACCACACACGCTGCGATATCGGGATAAGATGATCTAACATGTTGAATATCCCTAATTTAAATGTGAGCATTCCTTAATGGACCAGATCTGTTAACGTTCCACACATGGCAGGAGGAAGATCTCTTAACATTCCCGTGGTCTTAGCGTGACGCTCAGGAAAAACGGGGGGTGATGGTGGTGGTAAGGGGAGAGGATTGTTCTGTTAGACTGTTGATTCCTGAAACAACACGAAAAAAAAACTTGTGAAAGCATGCATGAGGTTAGTGCCACCCCACCAGACTTCGCACAGGGTAAAAACTTGTGGGGTCCAAATAACTTTATTTGAGAAATATTTATTTTGGATGTAAAGACAATATAGTAATAATACTGTTTGGTTTTTAGAAATTAAAATAAAATATTGTCACATGGACGTCGCCCTGTTGTTTACACTGTAATGCATTCTGTATGAATGACAATTATGCTAAGTCCTGATAGCGTAACTGCCTACGTCCAGGAAATTATTATTAGGCTGACGATAGGTTCGATTGCACTTGCTCTGTCCAATGTAAACAGTGATGAGTAACATCTTTAAGCCTTTTCAAATTGAACCAGAGCTCATTAAAATGGCAATGTAGAACTCACAAGCGGAGATGACAATGAGCAGGACAAATGGAGGAAGAGGACAGAGTTGGCTGAAGAAGCTGGTGCTTGCTGCTGCTGCCCTCAGCTTCATAAATGAAACAATGAATGACACGTAGATCTGGTCAGACTGTGTAATCCAGTAAGTACTTCTGTAGCTCTGAGTCCGTTCTGATCTTTCGTTAGGTAACAGCTGTTTGGGGTCCGGTCTTCAGTCCAGTGTCAGGTCTGTGGTTTCACATTCAGTACTGGTGGCAGTAGGTACTGAATGATAAACAATAACTCAGGTAAAGTTAGCCTTCCTCTGTTTACTCTGTAGATTCAAGTACAGAATGGACCAAAACGCATCATCAATCCAGCATGCATTGTGCAGGTGAAAAAGAGGTGACTTCCTTGGGTGAAAAATATAATGAAAGATAAAATTTTAGAAGTAATTTTGAGTTTTTATGCATCACAAACAGCAATTTTGTAGTTAATAGGAAAATTACAAAATGTTTAGGCCAGCATGTTCAACTTGCTGTGGATCCCTTCAGGACCCCAGGTTAGAGTTATCTTAGGACCCATCTTGATTGTCCGAAGAGTGAAAATCTTGCTGTGTGAACCAAGCATTAGAGACTAATTTTCATTAAAACTAACGATCTCCTCTACTTTTATTGGTGGAACTTTCCAGAATGCATCTACTGTTTGTGCCGAGGTAAGAATGAGAAGACAGCGAGGTCACATGTTCTCTTGGTCCTTTCAGTGATTTCCTCGTGCCCGACTACCTGAGCCAGGTACAGGAGGAGGAGGAGGCACTGGGAGTTCCGTATGAGCTGGAGGAGTCCCAACATCACCCAGTTTACCTGGGCAGCACCTCCAATGTCGCCGCCACCACCACTGCCTCGTCCTCTTCCTCAGTCCAAATGCCAGTCATCTCCCAGGTCTCTTCTTCCACACAGAACTGTGAAAGTTCCTCCGGCTTACTTTCGCCCGAGCCCCTGGACCCCCTGGAAGCCCCAACCTCCAATAAGACGGATGCCGATGAAACGGCAGTCATGACGGAGAACAAGATGAGTGACGGTGTCAGGGGCAGTTCCCCAGAGGAGTTTGGAGAGGAGCAGCCTAAGGAGGTGGCTTCCATTACCATAGAGTGATCCAAGTCTTCTTCCTGCCCCTGATGTTGTATTTTGCACTCAGGTTATATGGGAATATAAGTCAAAATGATCTGAAGACTGAAAGAACTCGGAGATCCACAATGCAGCCCTTATCATATGGAACAATGGAAATGCTACAGAGTTTTCAAAAGATGCTGTTGATTTGATGGCATTGTTTTTACATGCAAAAACCGCAGCACTTCTTCAGATTTCACACTAGTTCATTGGCTGGGGAATCCGGATCTCTCAGCCTCCTTGCTCCCTGAAAGCCAGCATTATTTTAGCAGTTTTAACAAGCCTGTTTTTTTCCCATATGACTTGAATGCAGCACCGTCTCAAGTCAGTGAAGTGTCAGCCAATTGGAGGTCTGTCCGTTCCAAGCCTTGCTCTACTTTTAGAAAGTGCCTGAGAGTTCACACTTTAGCAAAGTCACATAGGAGAAATGAAGTGACAAATCAAGTCTTTGCAAACTGAGCTAAAATAGTCCTTGTATTACATTTGTAATAGTAATGCTAGTTTGTATGGGCAGAAACTGTGTTACTCATTTGGTGCCGTTGCTATTGGCAAATATTACATGTCAATATTAATCTATCCTGCAATAGCTTGTACTGTACTTCTATATGAATGCTGTGTATGTTGAGTGTTGTTCTATGATGTGTGTGTATGTGCATTTCTATGACCAGTATGAACACAGTACATTTCCTTTTTTAAATGTTTCAGACTTGAACTGTACTGACAAGGTATTCCCTAAAGTTATATGTGCAGTGGAAACACTTTTTTGACTGGTTCCACAGTTTGACTTGTCAGTGAACACTGTTGTGAAATCCAACTCTGGTTCTACTCAAAAGCAAAATTCTGTGTTTCTAGGTCAGTTTGGATTGATTAAGTGTTTTTGCCCCTTAAATCCAGGGTCAAACAAAGATGAACAGCTTAAGGTTACTTCATGAATAGACATGGTGTTGTGTGGGATTCTCATGATGGAAAAAAAAGTCCTGACATTCACAAATGTCTGGGATCTGATCAAATTGGTTTTATTGTGAAGGAATTGCAACAACCCCTACGACTTCTAAAATAGCAGAATATGGATTACTACAGTTATATTTTATCTGTAACCTTTATTCAGTGTCACAGTTTCATTTTGATCCATTGAAAACCATGGGAGCAGCATGATAAACATGTTAGCTAGCTTTTGCTAGCCTTTGTGCACTTATTGATCCCTGTAACTATCTCATACCTATTTCCAGCTGCAGGTATGTATCACTAAGTTCACCCTAAATATGTAATCACTTCCTATTTTACACCCAACTGAAGCTCGGCCACTTTTTTGTCACTGTTTTTTGCAGTTGCTTGATTATCAGTCGGTACGTTGCTACTGATGTTAGCATAATGCATTTGAGTAATGGTTCCACTTAGGTAAAACATGACAGGGTTTTTTTGTTTGTTTATTTTCACAGTTGCAAGTTCTCTGTGCTGTTTGACATTTTATATTTCAGCATTTATGGGGTTTTTTCTCTCCAAAATGATCCACTTTCTGTGGGATGAGCAGAGAACTCACCATGCAGCAGTTAGTTTCTGCTTTGGGGAAGTTTTAATAAGTTATCTATTTATAGTTCAACTATAAGTACATGTGGTTCTGAGGCTATTATTTTTAGTTTGGATCAGAGCTCAAAAATTAATTTTTCATAAGCTTAAACTGGTCCAATGTGAAATCTTCAGAAATTACTGTGTTATATGTTAAATTTCTTCAAATCATTGAAGACAGGTAATTAGCCAGATACAAAGATAAACTAATACACAATGTTGTGAGGGATAAACTGGCATCGATCAAGAGCCTCATTTTAGACACATTATTAGGAACACCTGTGTTGTTGTGTAATCAAATATTGCCTCCAAGTTCAAGTAGATTATTTCAACATCAGTCATCTATTTACAATATGGAAAAAGAGAAGGATAAAGGTGTCTTCATTTCCTGTTGTAGTCTGATGCTTTTGTGAGCAATTAACTGCAATGTGTACGATTAATTTTTTTCATTGCAGCTGGACCATTGTTCAGATTTACTGTCAACAAGTCCCAAGACTGAGAAATATCGTGGTGGCATTGTTTTAGCAATAGAGAAGCACTGAGCAGATGTATGTCTCTCGTCTTTGATTTGCAGGTTTTGTCAGATTTCAACCCTTTGAAACAGATTTTTCTTTTTTTCTTTTTTTTTTGTAAGAACAGCCTTTAGAATCTTGTTTTACTACAAGTTCTGCTGTAAACGGCCATGTTTTTTTTTTTGTTTTGTTTTACTTAGAAGAGCTGAAATCCCTGTTAGAGAGAGCTGTCACTGTTTAGCTGTTTTATTTTAAACAATGTGATTATTCTTTTTTTTTTTTTTTTTTTACCATTTTTTTCTCCGAAGAGTTTTTGCGGCACTAGTGGCTCATATTTTTTGTGACAGTAGGTTGACAGGAAGGGGGGAAGGAGAGGGGGAAGACATGCGGCAAAGGTCGCCGGGACCGGGAGTCGAACCCACGACGTCCGCGTCGAGGACTAAGGCCTCCAAACGTGGGGCGTGCTAAACCCCCCTCGCCACCACAGCACCCCCCGTGATTATTCATTTTAAAATGACTTTAGGATCTTATTAGCAATTTGACTGGCTTGAGCCGTTAGCATCGTTAAAATAGAACAGTCCCAACATTGACAGAAACTGTAAAAAGGGTGCAAATATTTCTGAATTCAGTATGTTCGATATAATATAGTTAGGAGTGCCAAATTAAAATATATAAATATGTGTTAATGAAACAATTATTTAAATCTGTCATTAATTTGATAAAACTGAAAATACATCCCTATATAATTAAATATGGAATGAATTATATGGGCCTCAGTTTAATTGTATTGAAGATATTTCTGCACTTTCCAGCAAAGATATTGACCTCACAGTCATACAGCTAGCATTGAAGAAGGTCTTAATTTGTTGCTTGAAGCAGCCAATCAGACGTCAGGGTCTCCAATGAATTCAAATTAAGTTTGTTTGTTTATTAGGATCCTCATTAGTCATTGCTGTCACAATGGCTAATGAGGATCCTGGGGTTCACATGATTAAAAACAAGCATTTATTACAAAAACGGTTATACATATTCAACATAATATTAGGAACACAGCATATTAATTAATAAATGTACAGTTATAACACTTTATCTAGTAAAATAATTAACCAGGGCTGTTTAAAAAGCTTTAGCATTTGTTACATTTCTAACAGATGAAAGAAGTGAGTTCCATGTTTTCATTCCTCTAAAAACAAACTGTCTTTTGTCCAGCATTCCTGTTGCTAACTTTTTAAAGCATGCCTTGGAATAAAATTTTGTAAAATTTGGTTAAATAAAAGTTAATTGTATGAAATCGGGCTGCACAGTGACGCAGTTGGTGGCACTGCTGCCTTGCAGCAAGAAGGTCCTGGGTTTGATTCCCGGTCTTTCTGGATGGAGTTTGCATGTTCGCCCTGTGCATGCATGGGTTCTCTCCAGGTACTCCGGCTTCCTCCCACAGTCCAAAAACATGCCAGTCAGGTTAATTGGTCTGTCTAAATTCAATTTAGGGTTAGGATGATTGGACATGATTGTTGTTTTGTCTGTTTCTGTGTTGCCCTGGTGATCTTGACTGACTGCTGGAGATGAGCACTAGCACCCCTCCTAACCTCACTAGAGACAAGGTTGCAAGAGGATGGATGGATGGTTGGATGGAAGGAAGGAACAATCGGTATTTTATAAAAAGCATAAGAGGGTAATATCTACCTTATTTTTAAACAAGGGCCATTCTAATGGTTTTTTGCATCCTGATATTTGTGCACATCAAGGATAGCACCGCATCCAATGTTACATGTTTTATCTTAAATGTTATATAACTGTTTGTTTATATTTTATTTATTTCCTTTTTAAATAGATTAATTAAATAATTATTTCATAGGTCACTCTCCATAGCTACTACGTACTTCCTTTGTCTTTAGCACAACCTGATAGCTCTTGGGTTTGGTGTGTTCACTGACCAGTGAAAGGTTGGAATTTTGAGTTTCTGACCCTGTGCATCTATTGTATTTATGGAGCAGCTGGTGCATGCTAATGTATGGGTGTGATTACTGAGTACATAATGTTTTATAACAGCGTTCTGTTTGTGTTCTTTGGAGTTGCTGTCCTGCTCATGTGGGTAGCGGTGCCTGTGTCTGGAAGAGATAAAGACCACCATGGTGATTCTCCATGAATTAAATGCTACTGACAGTGACTCTGTTTCTCCTTCTTGTTTTGGGATTAGTCCATTCAGTGTAGGACATAGGTGTTCACATACAGGGTTGATTGTAGAGGTTGGCTTCCATAGTGCTGTTATATGGCCACGTCCTGAAACCAGTCAAAACTGGTGGTACCTTGTGCCATCCTCACAGTCTCTTTTTTTGTTGTTTGTTTTAAATGTGCCATTTGCCTTTATATCTGGGTAGAAATGTTTTTTTTTTTGTTTTTTTTTTGTATAACAGGACCAAATGTTCTCTGTCTCATTGGGGATTTGCCATGGCAATCAGTTGCTGCACATGATGGAAGAAAAAGATAATCATTCTAAGTAGTTCATGCTGTTCAGCATAGGGGTCCTGCTGTTGTGGCCCTTAAAACATTGTGTGATGTTGTGCATTTAAGAGGCTAGCCTTAGTAAATGGACCTATTTTCTCTAGTTGCACAATATCACAATGTAAAAAAAAAAAAAAAAAGAACTGTTTTCTATCCTCCTTGTATGTCATGCTTTTCAGTTGTTGTGCTTTGTGTCTGTATTCTAACTATTTTTTTGTTTGTTGTTGTTTTAAATAATGAAATGCTGCTGTTTGTTGAAACGCAAAAGTGCCCAAAATATTTTTCTGAACCGATGGCGTGCAATAAATGGACCGGTGTTGTTTTGATCTTTGTCTTTGGAATGTCCAAAGAAATGTAAGATTCTTTTTTGTTTCAATCAAATGTGACTGAAGGTGTGCCGCACAAGCAGAAACCCCCTGATTTTTTTGATCTGTGAAACAAGGAGCACAGCTTTGTTGCTGAGCAACTGGTTCTCTTCAGCTCCGAAGCATTTTGTTTTTTGAAAGTTTGCATGTTCATATCGTTCTGTGAAGTGACAGAGAGCATGTGTTGAGTTGGTAGCGAGGCCTTATGACTCTTCAGCCAGTGTAGCTCTGATATGGACAGCATGCCCTCTTTTATTCTGTACATTATCCCTTTTTATGTGCAATGTTTTGAAAATATCTTGATTACATATAGGACATGCCTTCTCAGTGTACACTTGATGTGGTATACATGCTCCAGTCCATATGGTTTATTTAACAGTAGGGAAATCCAGTTAAAGCTCAACATGATGACATCTATTTTTGGTGACTTTTTTTGTATTCTAGTTGCTATTTTAAGGCATCTTTGGATATTCTTGTTAAATGTGAATGGGCCACTTTAGTCTTTGTATGTATGGGAGGACCTTGGTAGTCTTCTTTTTGTGACTGTCTGCAGTGTTAGTATATATATTAATATATAAATGTACAGTATATACACTCATACTATGTTGGATATTCTTTATGCAGTAGACTACTTGGTTTCAACCTGCTTTCTCACTGATGTTGTGTTTTGCGTCTTTGATACCGTATTTCAACAATGTTTTGGAGAACATGTACACAGATGTTTCAGCTAATTCTAGACTGTATTAAGTGTTTTAACTGGATCATATTCCATAGTTGGCAGTGAGAAAATCCAGCAAGGGTGCTCTTTATGGAAGAGTTTATGGTTGTTTCAAATTTTTTGCTATTGTTCTGGCTTTGCAGTCTTGTTGTTCTTATAAAAAAGAGCTGTTTTTGTATATGTATAACATGTAAATAAAAATGACCTGAGTCGGAATAAAAAATCTGTTTCTTTGAAGATTTCTTTAGTCCTTAAGTGTTAAGTGTCTTTTATATATATGTATTAAATATGCCTAAGTTTTGTCACATGCTCAACCACAACCCTTGTTGGAACATATTAAGAATTAGATTCATTTTTGCTAATGTATTAATGTTACAGATTTAAGTTATGTGAATGGTAGATATATTGTTGTTTATTTATTTATTTGTTTTGCTTAGACTCTCCTCCTTGTCAGTCAGCCTCCTGCTGTGATTAACAAGCAGTAGCAGCTGATGTGGTTGATCTGATTGTTTGGTGAAGGAGTGAGGAGTGAAACAGTTTTTCTGCCACACGTTTATATTTACATTTTGTTGTAAGTCAACTCTGAGAATATTTCTGTTATTTTTGTAAGTAAAGAAAACAAATTTTGAAACCAGAAAACTCTCTATGAGTGCTTTTTGTTTTGGGTGAGTCTACAACATCCTCCTAGGAACTACTCTTGCAATTTTTTTTATTTTTGGGAACTTGTAATCTTGCAAGAGTAACCGTAACAATCCTTAATATATTTATTGGGATTTTACGTAATGTATCCAACACCAAGTAATGTAGAACTGTGAAGTGGAACAATAGGATCCATAACTTGATAATAAATATAACCATTGATGGGTGTCTTCACATCCTTGAAAAGTCCTAAATCCATGTACCTAAAATTAAGTCTTTAAAATGTCTTAAATTTAAAAATTGTCCTTTAATATCTTAATCACAGGTTTTAAATTTTGTGTTTAGAATCTGTATGTTCTATGTATTATTTTTTCTGGTGGCATTTTCTGTAAGGCAAAAGTTTGAGTCACCCTCATACTTTTTGTGACTTGAGGTGGTTGAAGCTACCGCTAACTCACTGCAAACATACCCTTGCTATTTGGTCAGCTAGCACTTTTGCAGCTATCATTGGTAAGTCTGACCAGCTGGCTGGATGAAGTTGTGGACATGTAGGTCTTAAATTCCACTAATTGTCTTAATTTGACTTTGTGACTGTGACAGATGTTCGCTGCCCTCAGTCGATTCTCTATTGCACCACATTTAATTCATTAAATTATTCATACTACTGGAAGATTTTGCAATAAAATTTATTTCATTGAACCAAGAAGTTTGATTCTAACAAAAAATTAGACTGTCACTGCTCAAAAGGATATAAACATATCTGTCAAGTTTCCCGTTTTGGCCCAGAAAATATTTGACCCCTCTGACCCGGCAGTGCTCCCATATTAGCATTTTCCTATATACATTTTGCTGCTTTGTACTTGTGACAGTGCAATGACAATAAAGTTGAATTCTATTCTATTCTACTCTAATTACGCCGTGCCTCTCAGGAGTCAGTCCCTGCTGTATGATTAAGAGTTGGACAAAAGGAGGTATTAATATCTTATATTCATGTAGTGTCATACAGACTGTGTTCAATAAAATTGGATACAGAAAAATGGCACTCAGTGTGAGAGTCGACTAAATACATGGTACCAGGAGTGAAAGATTGTAAAAAGTGATGGAAAAAGCATGAGAGTCTGGACTGAAGTTAAACAGAAATGCCAGTTTGGAGTGAGTGAAATTACTTAGTTGGGGGACAAATTGTCAGCTGCTGGGATCCAGCCAGACCCCGGAAAAGTGAGAGCAATAACTGACATGTCACCAGCAAAGGACAAAGTCAACCTCCAAAGAGGTTTAGTGAATTATGAAGGCAAGTTTATTCCAAACTTTTCAGCAAAAATAAAAGCACTGAGAAGCTTGTTGGAGAATAAAACCGGATGGAAATGGGAACATTATCACGAAGCTGAGTGGGAAACGATGAAGAGCAGCCTTACAAAAGATCCAGAGTGAAAGTTTTATGACCCCTCTCTTTCAGTGAAGTATCCGCCAACACATTGAAAGACGGACTCGGAGCAGTCTTGCTTCAACTGCTTAACTCAGCATGGATTCCAATCGCCGATGCTTCACGGACAATGACGTAAGCTAAAAAATTATGCACAAATCAAGAAGGAGACACTGGGAGCAGTGACTGGATGTGAAAAGTTTTATGAATACATCTATGGAAGAGATGTGGTGCTAGAGACACATTACAAACCATTGATTGCAATCTCAACTCAACCACTAGGATGCACCTCCATGAATACAAAGACTACAGCTCACACCAGGAAAATATTTGGTTATGGCTGATTCACTCAGCAGAGCATCACTGCACATCACTGGTCCAAATTCTGCAAAACATGATGTGGAAGTGCATGTGGGCGGCATTCAAAAACATATACCAGTGTCAGAAGAGAAATTGAGACAGATTACAGCAGTAACAAAAGAGGACAACGAGCTCTAAGTAGTGTTGCGCCCAGAGATGACAAATCTTATACATGAAGTACATTTTAGCATATCTTTTGCGATACAGACTGAGTATAGAAACTGAGAAGGAACCGTCAACATCTGCTTAAAGTTCCACTCATGAAGAGAGAGGAGCCAGAGAACCACCGCACTGATGGACTCACAATGCAAAGAAATGCTGAGCAAATATCAACAAACATACAGAAAGCATGATACAGGATAAAAACAACATCAGTACTTCAGGGACAATGCACAGAAGACCAACCACACAAACAAAGAAACCAAAGAGACTGATAGAAGAATGTTAAAAGTGTTCATTTGAATGCAGAGGATTGGTAATTAAAGGATGCTAATATAGAGATTAAAGAAAGATGGGTTAAGCGTTACTTACCCATCGCTCCGACGGTAGTGGACCGACAAATATTACTCGCATTCTCAAGACAGGTATGAATATAAAGGGTACCATTTTTTTCATAAAATGAACTGATTTAAACAATTTGTAAGTCATATCTGAGAGCATATTGTGCACTGTGTACCTTAAATTTTTGAACCAATGAAGAATTGAGTCTAAAAACCTACAAATGGGGGGAAAACCCAACACAGACATGAAAGAGGACTTGAGACTAGAGGTGACCCCTATTTCGGTGCATCACAAATCATTCAGTTGATCAGTTATTTATTTATCAGTGTATCATGCTAGCGTCATTCTGTGAAGATGCTTTTCTGCAGCCTGACCTGGGTGACATAGAAGATAGGATGAGAGTAGTCGAGTAGTCAGATATTCAATTCAAATCAGTTTTCTATAGTTCCAGTTCACAACAACTGTTTTGAGACTCTTCACACAAAATTATTTTAAATTCAATCGTACACGCTGTTACATTGATCCTAGTTATCAACAGTACAGTGTGCGCAGTTAATAATTCTAATTAGTTTACAAAATTTTTAATCTAAGGAAACCCAGCAAATTGCTTCAAGTCAATGATATCATTCACTCCTGGACAAAGCAGCAGAAGACAATCGTTTTTGTTGTGTGGAAAAACTTCCCTTTCATAGGAAGAAACCTCCAGCAGCCGGAGATTAAACAGTTAAATCTAGTCGAAAGCGTAGAAATCGAGCAAATGTTTTTGCTTCACCTCCTCTTCCTATGGAAGTCTTAGACACATCACATGAACCTGGGGATCTCCACCCTCCACCTCCACATGGGTAAACTTTGCTTTCATGTCTTTTTTATTTAGTATAATTTGCAATTTGAAAAAAGCAGGTTTATCCACACATTACGCAATGAGACCTGTATTTATTTGGTTCAGTTTTGTGCGACATACACATGATGTGTGTTGGTGATGTGGCTGTGCTCTTGAGGGTCAGGTGGTACAGTGATAGTATTGTGCGTACCCTCTGATAATATCCTACAGGCGCCCATGGCTGTAACTGACTGAGGGTTTGAGAAGACGGAGCAGAGACACAAAAAGAAACAGGATTGTGTCGGTGGTCATAGATATAGAGAAACTCTTAACAAAAATCCAATCCAGAGTGGAATCGGACTAAGAAGACATCTTCCAACATGGCAATGACCCAAAATAGATAGCCAAGAGAGCAAAGGATCAGTCTGAGAATGTCCGGCCAGAGCGCGGACCTGAATCCAGCAGAACATCTCTGAATCTGCTGAGATGACTGGTAGAAAATAAAAGAGATGTGATTACTTTTGGAAGCGTCCTCTCTTTTCATTGGTAACACATTTGTTTGAAAACTAATAAATAAAGACAAAAAAAGCAAACAAAGGCTTGAGGCTAATCATTAGTGAGAAAAGTTAAAGCCACAGTGCAAACACAGGTGGTTGAATAATACAGAGTGTAGGATGGAAGCCATGATTCTGTACTCTGTACTCCAACAACACCCCCACTCATGCAGTATATATTACCTTCATTACAGCCCCTCTGTGTAATCCATGGCTCTTACTTCATCCCTTGTAAACTTTTACTACAGAGACTGAAATGTGTTTGCAGATGCATTAAGTGCTTGTTTAAATTTTTTGGTTTATCTCTTGGAAACGAAGAGCCTGAAGGCAGGTTTCAGACAAACTAGATGCAGCCGTTTCTGAGGACAGTGATAATACTGTGGCGAGTCTTGCTGCCAGGAAAAATAAAACACACTGCATGACTAATACACTTGTCATACATTCCCAATCAGTGGTGGAGTTGGATTTAATGGAACATTCCACATCTCCCATCCTTGCCAGATTCATTAGTTGTGTGTGTCTATAGAAAGTATCCAGCCTGGTACTTGAAGCACTGACCCAGGAAAGCTGTGAAATATTATCCTTTGTTCACCTGACAACCTGCAGGCACACCTAAATTCTTCAATTTAGGTGTTTGGGAAACACTTGTTGTTTCCCAAAGCTTGGGGACAGATGATGACAGCTGCCTGAAAACCTCTGATGGGAATGATTTCTGCATTTTCCACTTGTTTACATCTGCCTAAAGATTCACCAGACCAAGTAATGAAAGAAATAAAGACATCTATTCACCCTCCCATAAAACCACTTAAGGTTTTGTTTAAATTAAATGTCACAGAACTGCACTATATTTGACTCTTTTAGCTGCAGTGTATCTGTCCTGTAATGTTAGAGAAGCCTTATTAAATCACCCAGCTTTTATTTTAGTGTAAATTAGTTCATCTTTAATAGTCAAACGAACATTGAGGCAGTAGTTTTTATCTTGTAGAATTGCTGACATGGCTATGGGAGGATAAGGATTCAGGCACGTGTTGTACAACATAGATGTTGTACAACATCTATGTCATCAAATTTGTACCTAACTCATGCCACTCCAGTTAGGCATACTTCAGCAGTGCTGCAGAGTGAGCCTGTGAATATATTAAGGAATGCGACAGGGCCGCCGGGCTGACAATGAAGAGCAACAATCAGAAAAAGAAAGCCCAGGCAACCAAAACAACCTCTGTGGTGCTTATTACAAACTCAACCATCAGGAAACAGAAAAGCCTGGTCTGAAGGTCTGTCCCAGATAGTGCCTCATAATTTAAATCTCCCTATTGGTCTCTCACATCCAGTGGAGACACAGCAGAGCGGCTCTAGCTCTTCATGCAAGGCTGGCCCAAGATAATATGAGGCAGAATCTGATTTAAGGGCCTCTACCTACTAAGAACATCAGCATCACTAACAGTGTTTAAAAACAGATTCAATGAAGTCACTGAGAGGTTGCCCAAGTTAATTGGCATCCATCCATCCATCCATCCCTTCCTCCCTCTCTATCCAGAGTCGGGTTGCGGAGGTTGAATTTGTTCAATTTGTTCAATGTTCAAGTTCAATTTCATTTCTGGGCCTCCCTGCTTAAGCAGGGAGGCCCAGAATTCCCTTTCCCTTGCCACTTCTTCCAGCTGAGAAGCATATTCCCTCCAGCGTGACCAGGGTCTTACCATGGATCTCCTCCTGTTGGGACGAGCCTGGAAGACCGCACCAGTAACCAGATGCCCGAGCCAACTCAACTGGCTCCTCTCAACATGAAGGTACAGCGGCTCTACTCTGAGTCCCTCACGGATGACTGAACTTCTCACCCTATCTCTAGGGAGAGCCCAGACACCCTACAGAAAAAAACTCAGTTTGGCCGCTTGTGTCTGTGACCTCGTTCTTTTGGACATGACCCAAAGCTCATGACCATAGATGAAGGTAGTAACATAAAATTGGCAATCAGTCACTCATTATTGGCTATTATTTGCTGTGATGCATTTGTGAACAAACCCAGCTCAAACACAGAGATTACAGATAGTACCATATTGTAGCTATGGCAACACAAAACAACAATCAATCAGTTATTACAACTAAAACCTAGAGATCAGGCCCAAAACCTGGGAGTAGTGATGGACTCTGACCTGAACCTTCAGGGCCACATAAAGACAGTTACAAAGTCAGCCTTCAATCACCTGAAGAACATCTCCAGGATCAGAGGACTAATGTCTCAGCCAGATCTAGAGAAACTCATCCATGTGTTTATCTTTAGTCGCATTGATTACTGCAGCAGCGTCTTCACAGGTCTGTCCAAGAAATCAATCCTCCAGCTGCAGCTGATCCAGAATGTTGGATCAGCTGAGATGGAGATGGATCATCTGAAGCTTGAGTCATCTTGCTGAAAACCACGTGACTGACAACAAACAAACCCTCGCATCACCTGGGACACGTGACTGCTTCATTTTGTGTGTTGGTTTTCAAAATAAAAGTCTGATGAGCCGTGTTGCTTCATGGGTTGTTGTAGGTCATTTGGTCGCGCATCAGAGGAGAATATTTGTCTTCAGTGGCCAAAATAAAAGGAACATTGACTAACATATTTGATGTGTATTGATAATGGCACTCATCAAAATGTAATGTTTGTTACTGGTCTTCTCAATTGTTGATTATGGTGTTTTATATGACTTTATGATTTTGTGATTTTATGATGTCAAGCTCTTTGAACTACATTGTTGCTGACTGCTTACAAGAATATAGACACCTGTGATGTTAATTAGTGGACACACCTCGATTTAACATGGTCCCTTTGGTCACCTTATTTTCAGGGGTACCATAATTTTTGTCCAGGTCTGTTTCATGAGTTTATTTTTTTAAATAATTTTGTTGACGCATGTTTGAAAAGCAATGTCTTATATCTAATGCAAATTTTCTTAGGATTTTTATTCATTATTACCTTTGTCAGATTCAAGTTATTTCTGTGACCATTGTGAGTTTTTCTTTCATTAACCGAGGGGTAAAAACAATTTTCTCCTCCTGTGTATATCGTCTTTTTAACTGGCCCAAACCAGTGTCTTCTTCTCTCTTATTTCTGTATGTTTCAGCTGCTGCTCAGCAGTTTGACCCAAAGCTGACTGACAAAGACTACAGTGAAACAGTCAAGAAGTGGCTTCAT
>CAEFZX010007438.1:0-55983 GCA_903066825.1 Alfaro cultratus | reverse complement strand
GCAGAATCACCTGAGGCTCAATATTAGTAAGACCAGAGAGATGGTGATTGACTTCAGAAGGAAGAAGACACCTTCACAGCCACTGAAGATCAAAGGGGAAGTGGTTGAGGAGGTGGAGGACTACAAATATCTGGGAGTTGTAATCGGCAACAGACTGGACTGGGCATCTAACACTGATGCTGTGTGCAAGAAGGGGATGAGCAGACTCTATTTTTTAAGGAAGCTCAGATCCTTCAATGTGTGCAGCAAGATGTTGGAGGCCTTTTATCACAGTGTTGTTGCCGGTGCCATCTTCTTTGCTGTTGTGTGTTGGGGAAGCAGTATCAGAGCCAGCGACTCTAATAGACTGGACAAAATCATCAGGAAAGCGGGCTCTGTGCTGGGACTAAGGCTGGAGTCCCTGGAAGCTGTGGTGGAGAGGAGGACACTGAAGAAGGTTCTGTCTATCATGGACAATAAACAGCACCCTCTCCACCACATAGTGGCCAGCCAGCGGAGCACCTTCTCACATAGACTGCTCCAGCTCCGCTGTCGTAGGGACAGATACAGGAAATCTTTCCTGCCTCAGGCTATCTCACTGTACAATAAAAGCTAAATTATTGTCCTGTATTAACCAATGCAATTTGCATAACTGCACTGTGGCACATTGTGGTTTATATATTGTATATACATATCTGCTCTTGAATCATTGTAAGGACTGCTTTTAAGTTGCATTTTATATTTATAATTATAGCATTTATATTGTATTTATTTTATTTTAGCTACAACTACTACTTGTGGTAGTTATTACTGTATTTTGTCTCTATGCTGTAACTGTGAAGTAATTTCCCTGCTGGGATGAATAAAGTAATTCTATTCTATTCTATTCTATTCTATTTTGCGGTACAAGTTCGTTAAAAATGCTGGAGTCGCCCGAACCACTTGTCCATGATTCTGTTATAAATAAAACATCTAATCCTTGAGAGAAGAAATCCCTGATTACAAACGTTTTATTTGCCAGCGACCTGGCATTTATCAAGCCGATCCTGGCAGAGATGGGCGGATCCACACCATCAGCTGGCGCCTGGTACTCCCGGCAGAGAGGCCGCAGGTTGCCGGGATTCACCCTGCGTCTACAGGGCCGAGAAGCGCAGGGACCCCGGGGCTGGAACGCTCCATCCCGGCCTCCGCCGACGGGCACCAAGCAGGCGTCCACAGGATCCAAAACACGGAATGGGCAGGACAGGCGAGACACTAGCCCGTACATCCCGAATGGGGCCGAGAAACCGCGCCGTAAAGCAGCCTTTAGCCGCACTAGCACACCGCTACGTTTTCCACGGCGGTGAGCTCGCCTCTGTCGGAAAGGCAGATACCAGAAACGGCACAGGTGAGCCGGCACGCCCAACAGCAGGGTCGAAGTTTTGTCTGTAGCATAAGTACTTGATAACATATTTTCAGTCGCGGCTCGAATGTCCAGTAGTGTTTGGCGATCATACACAATCAGAGCGTTTCCACTTGTAATAAAATTAAAAGCGGACAGCAGACAGAGACAAAACAGGAGGAGCGTCAGACGGCAAGCCTCAAACACCGGCGCCATCTTGGCCTATACCTTCATATATACACCAAAAGGAAGTTCTACAAAGTATTGGAAAATGCACACATCGATTTTCCAGATTTTATTTGGAAAACAACAAAATCAAAGAGCCATTAGTCTTTTGCTTTTATTTCACAATTAAGTACTGCCTTCATGTTCTATCGCATAAACCTCCTTACCCCCCAAAACACAATTAAGTTTGTGGTTGCAACATGACAAAATGTGGAAAGGCTGAAGAGTTACAATACTTTTGCAGAGAGTGTAAATGAAATGAAGAGAAAATACATAGGACCACGATTTTACAACAAACAACGTGTCTTTCTTTGGAGCAGTGGGCTATGGAAACAATGCGGTGTTTGGAAAAAAATATAAAAAATCTTTGGAGGAACAAACTTCACCAGGATTGCGTAAAATGGCTGGCACTCCTGAAAACATGTGGTATGAATTATCTGCACAGCGCTGTGGGAGATAAAGACACACAGAGAGAGAGAGAGAAAGACATGAACATTTCCACAAAATCTCCTTGTCTATAATTGAACGCTCTTTTATTTTGCTGTTTTCTGTCTTTTGAAGCCACACTGCTCCGCGCTATCTGAGAGCTGATGGATGTGTAATGAAGTGTGGAGGAGAACGATGGCAACTTCAGCTGAAATGCTTGTCGCTCAGCCTCTCAGCCCCAAACACTTAACAACCAAACAGACAAACTTTGCAGATGAGAACTGAAATCATTTTTTAACACAGAGACACGCTTCCCGTCCGTCACATAATCTCATCCATTAAAGGTGCATGTGTGTTCGCTGCAGGGAGTCCATTAATAAAATATGACTGTGCCATATAATAGACTTGTCTGGCAAATTACAGGAGATAGAGAGGTAGCTTGTTAGGAGAACTGAGGGGGAGGGATGAGTGTGTACGGGAGAGAAAGAGATGAAGCCTAAATGGACAGATTAAATGGACCGCTCTCATCAAAAAGGCGCATTAACTAAGTGTTGGTATCTTTAATAAGACACAGGCACAGGCAGGTCTAACAAGGGCTTTAAATATAACTGAGTGGACAATAAAGTGATGGATAATTGCTGTATGTTTCCGCTTGCACCTTTACTGAAATGTACAGTGCAATGAAAAATGACTTAGCTCCTTGTAGATTTCTTCTGTCTTAAATCAAATCTATTTAAAATGCAGTTTTCACGAAACAGTTAAATTTATTTAAAAGGAAAAAATAGAGCATTAAATAAACATTGCCCTATGAAAAATTAATTCCTCAGCAATTGTAATTGCCTTAACTGGCAATGAGGCTATTACATCGCTGTGGGGCTATTTGGTTCACTGTTCTTCATAGAACTGCATTAATACTCTCATATTGGTGGGTTTTCTGGCATATTTAAGGTCATAAAATGGCAACTCCATCAGATTTAAGTCTGAACTTTGACTAGGTTATTCTACAAACCTTACTTTAGTTTTTTTTTTTATCCGGGCGGAGTTGGACTTTCTGGTGTGCTTTGGATAATTTTCCTGCAGTTTGACACAAGTTTCCTTTACCGTACAGTCACAAACTGATGGCATTCTTTTTCAGGATATTGTGCCAGAGCACAACGTTGATGTTTCAGTTAATTATGGCAGGTCCATGTTCTGAAGGAGTGAAAATGTGGTCATCGTAATGTTTGTGGCCATGATGTGAGACGGGCCCTGGTGACGGGCCTGTGAAATGGGTCAGCAGTGTGTCTCATTTATTTCCACCTGGTTTCTTTCTTGTGATTGAATCATGATGCTTTAGCCTACTTCATGTTGTCAGACAGGTTCTTTTTAAGTGATTTTTTTGTTTTTACAGGTCTGGCAGCAAGCGGATCTGCATAACACTGAACTCAGCTTTCCAAGAAACATGGGTAATCATTATTAATTGAATAATCTAACAATTACTTTTCACATTGGGCCAGATTAGTTTGAACAGCTTTTATTGGAAATTTGCATTTTGTATACACTCAGGTGGTTTTTGTCCAATATTTACATTTGTTTAAAGAAGCAAAGACTCTTTCAGCCCTGTGGATCTAACACTGGGAGCTTGTACACACAGAATGGAGAGCACCTCTCTAAATCCAGATCAAACTGCCATGAGTCACACTGTCACTGTGGCAACAGTGGCCGACTCCATGCAGAACACATTCTGTCATCTCTCTTTCCATTTCCTCGTGCGCCACACACAGTCACAACCATCGTTCGGCGGCACTAATTCCTGCACAGATCTCTCAAGCACTTCAGGTGTTCACATGTGACTACCACAGGTCAGGGAGCAGATTTATGTCCCTCAAATCTCCAGAAAGCTTCTTCCTTTTAGACCCTGCATAAAAAGGGGTAACATTTTCTGCTTTAACCCTGGCAAAAAGCTTTTTTTTTTTCTCCTGTGAATGTGACATGTAGGTTTTGGTGTTTGTTTTTTAAAGAGGGGAGCTGGATCCGCACTCTTACATTTTAGCCACCAGATGGTGTCTCCCATCACTGCGCAGAAAAGAATGAGAGAGGAGGGAGGGAGGAGGTGCTTTGGTTGCTGCCTGCTCTATCCATCTTCATAAACACAAGCAATAGTCATCCTCTGAAAACAGCAACAGAGATAAATTGAGAGGAGGCTTGGTTACGGCAGGCTTCCCGGTTAGTTGGCCAGGACTGCAGGACTATCTGTTGTAAATTTATGGCTCTGTTTGTTGTTGGTGGTCTCTGTGGCTTTGGATGTGCTTGAAACAGTCTCTGGCATTCATTGGCATTCAGTCATGCATCTTCACTCAGAAAATCATCACTGAGGGCTAAGGAGTCTGTTTAAGAAAACACACATGTGAACATGCTCTACTCTAGCAAAAAAAATAAGATTTTAATCTAATGTGATGTAGCTGGCAGAGTCTCACCTATAGGATGGTTTTATTTTGGTTTTTGGTTTTGACATGTGCTTTCTGGAGCGCTTGGGACATTTTGGATGGAAAAATACATCTAAACCAGATGGATTGCCGTTTTTAAAGAATGCAATTATTCAGATGAAGAAAATCAAATCAAAGGAACAATGCCAATTTAATTTCATTTTGGTTAATAAGGTGCAGAAGACCTTCCCCTCAGTTTACCTTTACATAAAGATTAGAAAACATATTTTTAAATGGCAAATCATGTAGATTATATGAAAATCATTTATCCACAAAAAGTAAATGAACCTAATTTATGTAACACCCCTCACTGATCAAAATCAGTGGTTTTACAGTGAAATGTAAATATGGAGGGAAAGAGAAAATAAAAAAATTGGAACATTTTGGAAGGGATGCAAAAGTAGACCAACAACAAAATGAGTCTTTATCAGTGGCCTAGTCAAAGTCTAAGCAAAGCTGTAGCATGCTATTCTTTAACAGGATGATTTGGATAGTTTTTTTTTCACTGAAATAAAATTATTAGCAACTGCTATTTGTATTTCCTAGTGTTATATTTGTCTCATGTTAACATGTTTTTGATGATTGTAAATATTTTAATGTAACAACCGAAAGTATTTACTGAGCATGAATTTCTGTGTACCCCTGTTTTTTATTAGCAAATCTACAGAAAGACGTAATCTAATTTATTTTTAAACTCCCTATTCATATTCTCGGAAGGACAATCGGAGGCTATAAAACATTGTGATTTGTGGAGATTTTAGAGGCCAGATTTAGGACAACATAATTCTGGCATATTTCTTTTGAGATGTATTGAGCAACAAAGCTTAAGATCCATAGGTGCAGCTCTGGTCAGGCTGAAGCTCTCCTTTGTTGGGTTCTTTCCCAGAAAGAAAGAAGAAAAGAAAATTACGAAATCAATAAGAGAGGGAATTTGCTTTGCATCATTGTGAGAACACCTCGGATGATTAATACAGATTTGTTGAGCATGATCACAATTAAATCTTTTTTTTTTTTAAAGTGTACAAAAAGAAGCACATGTAAAAAAGTGTACTGGTACAACAGTGGGTATGACAAAAGCACAAAGAAAAATAAGCAAGAAGCCCAGAGCAACCAGTTCATTTAGCTATCAGTATAAAACTACATACTTTATCAATTTAATGATTAAGTGTTTGGTAATTTCTTATGACTGATGAAGGCCTGAGTTGAGATGCTTTCTTTTACTAATAAAGTTGTTTCTTAGTATTTCAAGTAGAATTGGAGTTTCCACCTCAGCCAACACTAAATCCAACATTCCTTGGAGGGGAGGATCCACAGAGAGTTGGGAGGATGATGCTCCTAAATTTTGACCCTTTTCTTTATGGCGAGACGGGAACATTGGACCTTAAGGAGTCAGATAGATGAGACAATTTATAACACCTGTCCTCCTCCCACACTATCTGAGAGCTGCATTCAAACACAACAGCTCTGAACTAATTCTGCAAATATTCACTTTCGTGCAATGCGCAGATGTTGTGGGAGATGCAGGTTTCCAAACTTCAAAACTTCAAAGCTAAAGGGGAAAATGTTGGTTACAATAGTGAAACAAAAATTAGAACTACAAACCCTGTAAATAAATTGGAATATTATTGAAAAGCCCATTTATTTTATGAACTTTGTCACTAGTAGAAACTCATTATAATTACACACAGTTGGATGTTTGAAAACTTTTATTTCTGTTGATTATATTGATTTTTCACCTACATGTAGTGAAAACGTGACATTTAAAATTATAGCATCAGACTAATAAGAAACTATAAAAAGAGGAATGTCAGTTTAATGAAAAGTATGTTTAATACCTGCTTAAAGGTTATTTTAAAAAGGTACTTTTAATTTGACTAACAAGCTTGTAATTTAGCAAGTTGATGTAGCAATTTAATATTATCTTCACATTTACTCTATATAAAGGCTCCAGCCTTTAATAAACTCATGCTTATGGTTTTGGATGATTGCACAGTTTATTTCTGAGTGTTATTGTTCCCTTCCTGAAGAACATGGATCTGAGATACTGATCAATTTTCAAACTATTTCATGAGTTTAAAAAAGCCCTTTGCCTCACTGCAGAACTGTAAGCCCCTCATTAGTCATGGTAATTAATGATTTGTCAAAATAAAAAATAACTTAGTCAATGTTTTGTAATAAAATCTCCAAAAGGTTAAAAAAACATTCAAACAAATGCTTGAAATTTGATTCCGGAAAAGTATAGGAACCGAAATTTGTAGGAGCCCGGCCCAAAATTATTCATAGAGCTAACAAATTTAGTTGAAAATAATTTTCATTCAACAAAGGAGTTTGTTTCTGATAGGAAATAAGATGTCATCTCACGTTTTATAAAATAATGTCAAAGGAGGTTTTCTATCAGATTTAATTCAAGACCCTGGCTGGGTCACTCCAAAACCTTTATATTACCTCTAGTCCAAAGAAACATGTTGCCAAAATAAAGTAAAAAATCTTTTAACTTAAGTCTACAAGGGGTGTTCTGTAGGTATTTCCCTTTTTTAAAAGACTTTTCTCATCAAGTTTCATAGTGTGGATGTTGACAGTATCCACAGTATTCTGTGGATGTATGTTTGTGTCGATAGAGGATTCAGGGTCATGAAACCAACTTTGATAGCAAAGTTGGTGGAAAAACCCAAAAATCCATGCATTGAAGCTGAGATTGATGAGCCTGTTTTTCCCCCTGGTTAAGGAGCGCATCCATCATGCAGGATACATTTAGCACGGCTGTTTCACCTTCATCCATCTCATCCTCTCTCACGTGCAGAGGAGGGTGAAGACGAGCCATGTGGGCTCGTTTGCAGCCATCAGAACAGAGTGACTTGGGTGCAGGATCGCCTCTCCTCTGACTTCCTTCCATCGGAGTGTTTTTTTATTTTTATTTTTTGCAGCACAACACCAGTGGCGCCAACAGCTCCATCAGCACCACCAGATGCACTGAGACACATTTGGGCAGCTCACTCTGCAACCATGGTAACAGGAGATTTTTACTAGTCGGCGGCAGCCAATAGCGGGGCACTTTTCGCTCACCTCCGTCCAATGACAGGACAGCCTCCAGCCCGGCCCACCTCGAACTGACACCGAAGGGGTTGTGCAAAAACGATTTCAAGATTGGCTAACGAGAACGAAAAGAGGATGTGTGTGTGTGTGAGAGAGAGAGATTCTGCAGTATAATCTGATGAGAGGATTCCCTCTCATTTACCTGCAACACTGTAGAGTAAGATTCATTCACAGAGAGAATCTTAAATTCAGCAGTGCAGTAACCCCGCTGCCTGTCATCTCGCTCCATCACACCTCCTCATACACACACACACACATGCAGGAACAGAGGCAAATCTCAGCATGTGACCAAGCAGTTTTTAGGGGAACAGAATAACAATACAATCTCTGACAGAAGGAAGAAAGCACGAACCACTGAGAGCTGTCAATAAAGTCATTTATTATTTCACACAATGGATAACATGAACAACTTCAACTGTAGTTCTTCTTAATAAGTGCTCAAGGCTGCCAGCCAACAGAAGGGTAGCAAAGAATGAGCGTTTCTTTTTAAGGAAAGAGGAAATAAAATAAAAAAAGAACCTACAAGATCATGAAAGAGAAACATGACCAAAAGCATGCCAGCAGACATGGATATACATATATAATACAGGTATATATGTGCTTAAGACATATATCTGTATGCTGGCAAATGCAAATACAAAATATATGTGTATGCTTACACATACATACTGTGAGGAATATATGCATATGCATGTGCATCTAGTATTTACTCTATATGTCAAATATTTGCAGTTTTTAATATTCATACAATGTACAAAAATGCCTCATGAATTAAAAAATCCATTACAAAAAGAAACATATCAAACAATGTACAAGTCTTGGTTCAAATTCAATTGAAATTCAACTTGTCTAAAATATTTATGCATACAATCAAAATTGAGCATGCAAATAAAGGAGAGCCACTCTAGAAAAAGGTTCAAATACACAATGTATACAAATTAAAATATGCCCACGCTGTTAGAAGAGCTCACTTTGTGCTCTACAGAAGTTTATTGGTTTTCTCAGTGCCTCGTCTGCACTCTCAGTTCGGAACAACGTTATAGCTTCGAATGGGAAACAGATGCTGGAAGGATGACAACTTTTATGACTCCATGATATGACCCCCCCTCCCTGCCCTCCCTCTCTCCAGGTGTAAGACTCCCATCACTGCATGCGATCAGGGGAATAAGACCAAAACGTAGTTGCCAGTTTGTCTCGTCCTACATGATGTCCCCGTGGACTAATTGTACATTTAATGCAATATTACTGTAAGCTCAAACACTGCTTACAAGCTTGATTTCAGTGCCTTAAAAAACTATTCATACCCTTTCGCAATTTATCCTGTTAAAACTGCGATTTTATGGAGATTTCATGCGACAGAGCAACGCAAAGCAGCTCTTATTCGTTAAGCAGAAGGAAAATGATACATGGTTTTCGAAATAGTTTCCAAATAAAAACCCTGAAAGTGCATAACGCCTCAAGTTTGATACTCTTAAATAAAATCTGATGACCCCAACGGCCTTTGGAAGCAAACTGCAGAGCAAAAGGATTTCATTTATCGTCAGTATGAAGCCAAACTTTCTGTAAAGGCCTCAGATGTTTGTTAGAAAACATTGGTGAACAAACATCATGAATTCCATTTAATTCATCATATGGAAATGGAAACACTAAAATCTACCAAGACATGACCGTCTATCTAAACTGACAGGCTGGCCAAGGAGAGCATTAACAGAGGGGCAGCTGAAAGTCCTTTGGTAACACTTGAGGAGCTGCAGGAATACACAGTTAAAGAAGCGTTTATCAACAGGTATTTTTTATCTCACCGGTGTCTTCATAATGGTGAGATACGGTTGTGGGAGCATCATGATGTGGGGACGTTTTACTTCAGCAGAGACAGGAAACATGGTTAAAGTTCAATTCCAGCAGGACAAAGACTAAAAACAGAGTGAAAGGTAGATCCAATCATGTTCTTGTAGTAGAATGGCCTAGTCAAAGCACAAGGTGGCTCTTCAAAATATTGACTAGCAGGGGCTGAATGCAAATAAAAACCACAATGTCCAGATTTTTGTTTTTGTAAAAAAAAAAAAAAGAAAAAGAAAAAAAGAAAACCATGTATCGCTTTCCTTTTATCTCACCAATATTAGTCTACAACAACATCCACTGAAGTTTGCGGTTATAAAGCAGCAAAACGTGAAAAGTTTGACCAACTGAGCCAGACGGGCTGCGAACAGGAGAGCATGAATCCCACTCACAACTACATCCCCTCTGAAGTCTCCGTGTCGACTGAAAGCTCTGGGTTAGGACAATACTTGTCAGTGTTAAAAGGCACCGGAGCATCGGCTGGTAGAGGAAGAGACGAAACAGACAGGACAGCACAGACATCACCCAGGGCCTTTAACGCCACCATCAGAGACCACTACCCCACCGCAGCACGGAGGCGTCGGCACACAGCTAACCTCCACCACAGACCCACAGAAAGTCCTCTACCAAAGCAAGGTTAAGCATGATAACATTAGGTTGAGAGTATTTTTGGTGTTTTCCTTTGAGAACTCCCCCAACACACAACCCTTCTTCACGCTACAGCAACGCACCTTCAAGCTGCAGGCAGAAGGAGCCAAAAGTCAGCCGAGATCCCTATTTTTGGTCCAGTGTACTGCAGTCTAGCCTTTAAGAGCTTTCACAAGGAAGTAAGGAAGATTATTTTAGCCTTCTTTGTAAATTAATGAGCTGGAATAATGACTGTACCAAACAGGCATGGGTCGGTACAAGATTCTGATGATACTTCAGTAAAAATATAAGGTTAATAACAAAATATGTCAATTATAACACCATAGCATAGCCTAATTGCTTTAAATCGGAACAGAGAAGCAGTTAAAATAATATATTAAATTTGAAATAACAATAATATTGGATTTTATAGCAAATAGTTCCTATTTTCAATTTGATACATAGCTTAGACCAAAAACAAGTGGTTTGAAGGGCTTACTGTAGCTTGCCCACTGTGGTTTAAAAACATTATCTTATTAACAAGAGTGCTGGGTTCTGCTCCTTTCCACTACATGGCTGTTTGCTTTTCACACCTGGAAAGAAAGTGCTGATTTAACTTTTCTTGTGAGCAAAAGTGACGAAACCGTCTTCTGTCAATTTAACAATCTAGACGAGGGAAAACCTTCAGCTGCTTTCTGAAGCTGTAATTTCTTAGAAGAAACCGACCCATGACCCAGGTACTTTATTTGTGTGCTGGTGGAGACAGATGGCGCTCTGGCGGGTTAATGGGGGCGGTCTCTGGTTGGTATCCATGCGCGATGGACACAAAAACACTATTTACAACAAACACATCAATACTGTAGTTTTAAGGCTGTACTGCATAGAGAGGCAGTAAGTATAATTTTCTTGAAATGATAGTCACTTTCTGCACAACTTTGTCATTATTACTGGTATTATTCACAATTCTCCTTACATGAACTCACTTTATTCAGCAAATAAGACCACTTGTTTCTCTTTGTCGCAAAGTGGACCCGGAGCATGAATTTCATTTAAGGTCATTGCCAGTGTAAATGGCCAGATGCATAGCAAACAATATACGCAAACGTGTTTTTTATTTTCTCCCGACAGCTGCTTCTGTTCCTCTATTTGTCAGGTATTTTACTTGTTAGGAGCAAGTGATGTTCAATTTCACATCAAAGACAGCGAGAAGAATCAATATCTCCGGTCAGAAGCAGATCTGACTCAGTGGGTTTTTTTCTTCTTCTGCCACCGCTGCATGGCGGTTTCTAGGTCAGAACATGATGCGCATTAAATACAGCGAGTCCCAGCCTTCCAGCTCTGTCAGAATGAAACGATCAGAAAACGAGAAGAACATCCAGAGACAGAGAGATGTGAGGGGACACAGGCAGCGTCAGGGTTCTGATGATGTAAGACACGAGGGTCGATATGCACAATCGTGAACATGCTTGGGTCACTCTCGGGAGGGCACTCCTTGCCACTTTCTGTTCCTTCAGTCAAATGCAATCCGTGATAGAAAGGAAACATAAGGCACAAGTTGAGCTGCTGCAACTGAGAATATCACCTGACCCCCCAAAAAAATCTAACAATAAAAACAAATCCACCGATCTGAAAACGTTCCCAAAGAAACACTGAACTGTTGTTTATGTCTGGGAAAAATCCAACTGTGATCCAAAGTCCCGTATACTGATTAAAAAAAAGAAAGAAGAAAAAGGAGTGAAACAAAAGGCTCATTGACACCAAGATCCAACATGGCTACATTCTACAGTGCACATAGGAATGCTTTACATTGCTGCCAATGTGGTGGAGAGTTTGCCAAACTTTAATACTTTCAAATACTACATCCTTTCGGAGTTCTGAGACTTTGGTTTCAAAGTCAAAACACTGGATTTGCTTCACTGAAATCAGCTTAAGTAGAAACATAAAAGGGGAGGATGGGGCTGTTAATTGAACTGTCCAATTGTGGCTTCATTTGTTTTGTATTTTGTTGTTGTTTTTTTTTAAAATGCTTTTTGGCTGCGCGGCCTGCATATATAAATTGATTAAAAAAAATAACGCATGCTCTCTGGACCGGACGCCCAACCCAGCAGATGCAAAGAACACATAAGGCTAGAACAAGCATGTAAGTGCTGCATTTTGATTGATGCAAGTGAACGGTTCTTCATAGTGCATTTAACAAACTCTAAAAGTTCAGCAAAAAACACATCCGACATTCCTCTTTTACCCAACACTCCCTCCCCACCCCAACCCCTGGATACAAACACAATAATGAGCGTATGAATGAATATACGTGGTATTCTTCTGTCTGAAAACATACTTGTCTTGAGTCACACCCATGTCTGTTTTTGGTTATAAAACAATACACACTTTCATTATCTACAATTCTATTTATTATACTGGAAGCCAGTACACATCTATGAGCTGGTTTTTTTCCCCATTGTACAAGGCAGGCAACAGTGGACTTTTAGTTCTATGTACAGTCGGGGGACAAGTTTTATCCACCGTATTGCCTTTGATTCCCTGCCCAGGAGAGGCCTGAGCGAGACGGGAGAAATACATGATGGACAGACTGAAACAAGGAAGCTCAAGGACTGCAGATTGAAAACATCAGTAGGAGCAAATCTGAGGAGAATTGGGGGTTAAACGGGGAAGATGATGAGCTGCCAGGAAGCGTGAATTTCTTCGAAAAGTAGGTGAGAAACCTTAGAAAATGATAAGGGGAAAAAATATCCCAGACAGGTTAGGGAGGGTTAATTACTGATGTATTATCCTGCATGTCTCACAAGCTTCCACAAAAAGGCAAAAAATAAGCAGAGCTGCACAGTTTTATATGAACCACCCCCACCCACTTCCCCTTTGCTGGTAAATATATGGCTAAAGCCACATTCAGATACTGTATCGTAAAGTACCATACACGTCACTGTATCAGATACATAAAGAATCACATGAAATCCTACTCTATCATAAGTACCACACACTTTTATAGCATCAGATTCAGTATCGTAGAGTACCGTAGAGTGCCGATGTGAAAACAGGTCCGGAGGATGTTTGAAAAGCCCGTGTCTGGTCGGGGTTTCTGCAGACAGAGGGAGGCTGTCGCTCCTCCGTTAACGCTCCGCCGCTTGGGCTCCTCTCCACCGGCTGGAGGAGGAGATACAAGTCAAAGTGCATCAAAGAGTTCCCGCTTTAAGGGCACTGCATCTGTTAGGCCTGAAGCAGCTCTGATTCTGGTAGCTGCTCTACCTTCAGTTCAGGGCATCTACTGACTGCCAGGGGCCCACAGTTGGTCCCTGCTGTGGCCCCTGCCTCTGCGTTTGCCCTCTTTATTCCCGGGAGGAGGGACGCATCGTGCCTGGTGCACCACCGTCTCGATAGTCGCTGCGATGGAGTCATGAGTGGGGAGCTCCTGAGACTCCAAGGTCAGGCTCGGCCTGAGGCTGTGACGACCTGGAAGGTTGTCGCACCTCTCAAGGACGGGCATCCCCAAAGTCCTGCCATCGCCTTTCCTGCTGGCCGGAACATCCAGACCTCGAGCGTCGGCCCAGACTTCCTCCCTCATGCTGGCCGGCTGCGACTCCTCCAGGGGCTGCTTTCGGGGCCGCCCGGGCCGCCGCTTGATGACATTATTTCCTGTTTTGGCTTGTCGCTGCAGACGCTTGGCACGCAGGATCTTCTGCACATGATCAAAGTTCAAAGAATGCATCCTCCTGACGTCCTTCTGGATCTGTTCCACCTCACGGCGTTTATACCTCCTCTTAGCGGGGACACCTGGGGAGTAAAAGGGAGCGATTTAGGTGAGTAAATAGGTTGCAAAGCAAGCAGGAGTTTTCGTGCAAGCATAGTGTAATTTAGCTCATGGAAGAAGGTTTCTTTTTTTTTGCCTCAAGAGCTTCCTGCTAATTTTGAGATATTCATCTAAGCTTTTCAAAGCCCAGCTGAGCCAGGAGAGCAGATCCTATCCTGTAATTGTCTGCTAGAGAGCAGAGAGGAGGAGATCCTATTCTGCTTGCAGGAAACCCAAAGAAATGTCTCCTTCAACCATTTAATATGTCGCCACACAGAAACAAACTGGTGCATCTGGAGAACAGGCAGCCAAAAAGTCACTCACACACACACACACACACGCACACATCCAAATATCCCCCAGCATGACATAGACACAAAGAGAAAAACACATGTGCACGCATGCAGAAGGCCCCAACATGCAGGAATAATGAATTCAGCAGTTCAGAATGGCTGAGCAGAAGAAACTTGAGCCATATTGTTTCCTTCACACTGATGAACTGGGCAGTGTGCCCTTTACACGCTGTTCCATTCTTTCCCCTTCCCTCTTTCCCATCACTCTCTTTCTCCTCTCCTCTCAGCTCTTCATGGGAGGTAATATGCTGCTCTCTCATTGTCAATTAAACTGGAAACACTGCATCGTTTCATTTCCGTCTTCATTTCACAAACAGCTTCCTAATCTTGGGTCTGTTTCAGTCTCTCTTTTTGTTTTCGATCTTTGTCCCCTACACTGTAACCCCTCCTCCACACACACACACACATACACACACACACACACACACACACACACACACACACACACACACACACACACACACACACACACACACACACACAAAACACACACGCACGCACACACACACCTCAAAAAAATTTCTCGTACCATCTCCTCCCTGTCTGGGCACCGTTCCCGGTACTCAGAGCTAGCAAAAGCCAAAATGGAGGGAGAAGCACAATTGGCCGCTGGTCCCCAAATGGTCATATCTTGTTTTGGTCCACAGTCCTGCTGTTACAGCTTAGCTGTTTTTTGTTGTGATCCAGCACTTCAATAAAAGTGTGGTAGGATTATAAAATAATGAAGTTCATGCACAAGTTAAATGAGAATAGGCATGATATCATAAAACTGAGTAAAAATATTAAAATTTAATGTATCAATGATAACATTAGGAACAATGTACAACATAATCTAATTGTTTTTATTTAAAGCAGTTGGTCAATTAGCCAAAATTTTACCAACTTTTAACATTACTTTAATAAGAGCGATGTAGAGTGCTCGGCTAGTACCCACACCATGTCTATCCATGCTTTTCACAACCACAAATATCTCCAAATGCTCATTTTAATATTTCCTGTAAGTGGAGAAAAGGTGCAATAGCCTTCTTTCAGCCAGCTCCCTGACAGTGTGCAGCAACAAGTAGGGGAGGTGCAGCTCTGTTTGATTCTATGCTCCGTAGAGCTGAAGAAAACTCAGGTGGCTCCAGAACGTTTTTTAATGTCTTACTTAAATGACTTTAAATGGCAGCAGCAGCATGACAGAAATATTTTAAATGCTTTTGAGACCAGCCCATGCCTGGTCTATACTTAGGTTATAAAAAGTGTATTAAATAATTTGTGGAAACTCTGCTCCTTTTCTCCTCATGTCTTCTTATGTCATCACAGTTTACTGTGACTGGGTGAAACATTTTGAATGAAACTACGTTCAGATCCGTGTGAGGCTAAGAGGCTCGTCAGAGAACGGTTCGCTGCGTATGCGTTTATTTCAGATTATTCCCACTTTCACAGTTTTTCCTCCGACAGTTTTCAATGGAGATAAAGATACTCTTCAATAATGGTAGTTTCAAATGTTCAATTACTTTTTTCTAAATTGTTTGTTTAGCTCTTTGCCCAATAATATCCCCATTTAATATCTTCTCGGTTCCGTTTCAGAACCGTAAACAAACCAATTAGTAGCTCTGTACTTAAACCCAAACTGTTTCACATCAGGTTTGTTGCTGAGTATTTCCACAAATTATGCTGTGTTAAATAGTAGAAAAATGCTTAATTGTCTTCATAATTTAATTTCATTGTTTATTTTCTCAAATCTTTGTATTACACTTTATTTCAATCTATTTTGGGCTAATTGACTCTATTTAAATGACATGAATCATTATGATTGCTTTTGAGTCCAAAGTCATCTTAGTGTACAAACACTTTACTTTTACTACTTATTTGAGTAATATAACTATACTTACTTTAAGCAGTGTTTAGAAAATAACATTAAATCACCGTGAAAGCACATTAAAAAAAAAAATAAATCCTTCAGATGTTTGCGAATTATTGCGTGGCTGAAACATGCATTTCATATCAGACCAGCACCAGTTCGTAATTATGAGTGGAAGTGCTCCCATTGTGACTTCACAAATAATACAAGGAGGTGTAGAGTTTTGACTAATAACATTCAAGCTGCTTATATCAGCTGTATGCTGTAAATTTTCACTTTACGGTTGCCAAAAAAGTTAGAAGGGGCAGTGAAATTAGTGACTGCAGAAAGCACTCAGTAGCAGCGGTTTATGAGCTGCACAGAAGTGAGCACACACGCACACATGCACACTACAAAGTAGCAGAAATTTATGAGCTCCATACACAGAACATAAAACCGATGACCTTCACCAGCGCGAGGGACTCTACAGCGCCGAGGACCTGTTCCTCTGAAGAGCAGAGAGGCATCCCCACAGCCCACCTTGTATCTGACTAGCAGAATAAAGTCATCCTCCAAGCATGGAATATGATGAAAGTTATTTCAGATTCTGTCTCCATGCAGATGTTGTAGCGTCATGTGAATCGTACTTCCTGGCTGTTCTTGCTTCTTTCCAGATGTTTAGATATCGATCTTCGTCCTCCGGCGTTCTGCTCTCGCTCTGTCTTATATGCGCCTGTTTTCCTTATCGTCTTCTCCCCATGCATTCTTCTTCTCCTCAATATTTATGTCTGTTTATGTTTTTAAAAGCTACCTCTGCTGCGGTTGCACTTTTTCCCCTCCATCAGGTTTTCATGGGAAATGTGAACTAATCTGATTTAAGGCTGAAGTAAGCAGACAGTGTTCTATGCTTTACAGATATAAAGCTTCATTTTTTATACCGCAACTTGGCTCTACTACAGGAGCATTCTGTCATTTAGCAAATGAAATCGTGCATTTATGCAGTTATTCATGCAATAGATTGACCGAGTCCAGAGTAGTAAACAAAGCCAATTATATTTTCCACCGCATCATTCCTATGGTTTAAAGTAATTTTAATGACATACCAAAAAAATAAAAAATAAAATATAACAGAGAAATTATTTTTTTCTACACTTGCTATACAACTAGAGATACTCCAAACATGCTGGGCATTAATTAGTAATATTAACAAAACAACCTCATCAATGCCAACGTGGAAAGCAACTTTTGACACATTTGCTACTGCAATAAAAACAATAATAAATCAACTGATTAGAATAGTTGCTCCCAAACGTAGATCTGCCGCTAGAGTCAAAGTTTTAAAAAGTTTCGGTTTCACACCGACAGAAACTTTCTGAATGCCTTTCCTCTGGTTTAGAACCGATTTAATGAGGGATCCAGCATTGCTCCAGCCCACTGTTGCTGCACACTGCTGATCAGATGACTGAATACAGACTACTACACCTTTTTCTTTTTTTTGCATATGATTTGGACTTTTGGAAATATTTCTGGAAGTATAAAAACAGAAAGTGTGGAAACAAAGGGAGGAAAATACTCATTGATCTCACTGTAAGAATGTTGTTTTAAATCGGTGTAACAAATCAACAATTATTAAAGGTAATAAAAATATTTAAGTAACTACAATATTTTTAACGACCATTTTGAAACATTTTACAGAGCAGCTTCTTCTAACTCCTGGATTTGAAATCTGTTGTGAATTTTGCAGGTTGTGGATGATTTTTTTTTTTTACGTGCCTGCATGTGTAAGCGCATGCAGCAGAACTCATATGCACACGCGCCTGTATTTTAATTGGACTAAGGCGGTGAAGTGAAGCAGTAAGTCATGCTAGAGAAGGGGCAACGGGAATGGGGAATAGAGAAGGTAATCTGGGAGGAGGGGGAGGCGAGGGTGAGAGGCAGAAAGGAAGTAAGTTGGAAGGAAAGAAGCAGGGGGGAGAAGTGGATGTGAGCGCTGTGGGAGCAAGTTAGAGGAGGAGAGCAAGGGCAAGAGCAGCAGAAAAGGCAAAACTGGAAAAAAAGGGTAAGGATGTGCAGGAGTAGATGAGGTACTATAACGATAATATGGAAGAGGTGGGGGTGCGCTGAGGGGCCGCGCATATGAGTCATCCGTCCTGGATCCCCTGGGGTGAGGGGGGTGCGTTCTACCCGAGCCCCTGGCTTCTCCTCCCCACCACTGGACTGGGCCCCAGTCATTAAATCCCTGGCTCCCAGCCAGCTCTTTTAACACAGGCAAGAGCCTTTTACGGCGTGTCTGTAGAAAATAAATCACACTGTGTGAATAATATATCTCTGGCGAACGCATTGGCAGGAGAGAAGGAAGAGAGGGAGGGAGGGGGACGGAGAGATCGGTGAATTATAGTTGTCTCCCATGCATTACGTTCTCTTTATCCCCAGCCAGATGTGCTCAAAGACAGCCAAATACAGAATGTAACAAATTACACATTGCTCTGTGAGAACGTGGACCTAACCTGCACCCGAGTTTATTTATAAACAACAGCAGCATTTACAGGTACCGCATCTTTAGTCAAGAAAGCCCTATTAGCTCTGCCTGTATGGAGACACACAGCATAGCAGATGTCCATTATCACTGAGCTAGAGAGTGATCTCAATCTGCCGATGTTAACAGTCCAGTAACCTTGGCAGGTTAAGATCCCACACAGCTGCTTTGTAACAACACATGTGCATCCGTTCTCCCGTCGCTGGCGTCGGAGCAATTAGTGGCTATGCAGCAGATTGGGCTTTGTTGTTTACATGCAGTATTCATCAGTGAGCAAGTGCGGGAGGGAAACTTCATTTCAGTTTGAAAACTTCCTGGCTGCATGTGGGTTCAGTCAGGATCTCAGTGTGACGGTCTACTGGGCGGAACCGACACGATCGCTGCACAGGTGCAACTCAGTGCATTAGTTCATTTATTTTTAGTAATTTGGTTCAAAATGTTGAACTGATGGACATATTTCCATATTTCTGTTGATGAATATGGCTTACAGCTAATGAAAAGCAAGAATTTAGTTTCCCAGGCTATTAGAGTGTCTTATGAGATCATTAAAAACAGGAATATTTTAATGCTGAAATATCTGTCTACTGAAAAGTAAGTATATGGACTAAGCCTTCGGTACTTGGTCAGGGCTCCCTTTGCATGAATAACTGCATCACTGCAGCAAGAGGTTGCTTTGATAGCAGCCTTCCGCTGGTCTGCGTTCCTGGATCTGGTGTTTCTCGTCTTCCTCTTGATGATGCGCCACAGATTCTCTGTTAACCCTGAACATCAGGCAACTCTCCAGACTTCCTTCAGACTCTGAGAACTTGATTTCCAAATGAATCAATCAATCGTCAGTGGGGGAAAGGAGCAGATCGCCAATCCATTGCTGTTGATGTTCAAATTAAATGTAAAATTTACTTTCATCTTAAGATGAGACTTTTTTGGGTTCTGATGATTGTCTCTGGTTCAGCAGTACTTTAAGACACGGACTGTGACTCCAGCTGCACTTTGTGAGTCTTCCCCCGTTGGAGGGCATTTATTGTGTTTTTTAACATTTCTTATCATGATAAGAATTTAGATCTATTGTTATGACAAATTTCAGTTTTTGATGGTAAATAAAAAATAAAAAAAATCTGACAGTATGATCGGAAATGTTATTTTCTCCACTGTTCCACAAGAGCATCAGTAAATATGAGTAAATCTGAAAACACGATTAAAAGCGGTTACTGTGTAAATGTTAGTGATATAAATTACACTGTTTAAGTAAGTGGTGTCCTGAAGAAGCCTGTTTCAAATGGGAATGGTTTCAGGAACTGTATTTGTGTTTGGGGTGCTATTACTGCTGTTCCATGCAATCACAGTCATACCAGAAACAGAAATAAATAGCTTTTTTCTCTATCATTATCACAATAGCACAAAAAGCAATACATCTATATCGCCCACGCTTATTTCCCCCTTCACTTTCCTTTGGACTTTCAGTGTAGTTTGGTAATCTAGGTCTATTTGTGGCGTTTGATGCTGTATTGATGTCCTATGTATTGCATTTCTTTTCCTCAGCTGTTTTGTCATCTATCACACCTTTGCTCTCTACCACTTTCCTTCCACTCAACTTTCCATTAACATGCTTGGAAACAGTAATATAAACAGTCAGCTTCTCTTATAATTACTTTTTGTGACTCATCCTTCTTGTGTGTCAATGACAGGTAATCAAGCCTTATGACTGTAAAATAACATTTTCCATTAGTAAGAATCCCATAAATATTCTAATTTTGTGAGTCACTACGGTTCCACTTTTTAGACCAAAGTACTAAAATAAGTTAACCTTTTAATGTTCTGACATTCAAATGCACCTGTAGCACGCTGAATGTTTAAAATCAAAGAGAGTGAGTGCTTTCTCTTCGGAAACAAACAGAAAGGTCATAATGTGACGCTTACCAGTGAGAGCTGGACTAGAGCGCTCGTTCATCTGCTCTGGCTCCTGCCTGGCCGTTTGGAAAGACATTAAGCCCTGATCTCCGAAGACAGTGAGCCTAGTCCTTCTGCTCCTCCCGGCACACTCATCCTCCCGTAACCCAGAGAAAAGGTCAGAGGCCGCCTCCGACCGCTGCGATTGGCTGCCATAGCTGCTCATGAAGCCCTTTGCAGGCTGTGCAGTCTGACGGGAGTGGAACTGGCCGTCGGCGAGCGAGTGGCCAGACAGCTGGTCCGACTCAAAAATCCCCAAGCCGGATCCCAGGCTGGGGCTCCTCGTGTTGCCCCTCTGCTTCTCCAGATGCTTTGAGGAACCCTGACCAGCCAAGTCCCTCCTCTCGCTCAGCATGCCGAGCCGCACATTGGTCTTGGCGCCGCTGAACAGTCCGCCCAACTCCTGGCGGTCCCGCGGAGAAAGGAGAGGCTCGTCCTTGTGCTTGTGCTTGTGTTTGTGCTTTCTCTTATGAAGGCGGACCCCGGCCAGACCGCCTGCACTGCTGCCGCTCAGGGAACCCAGAGCCTCCGATCTCACAGTAGGGCCCTGCAGTGGGCCACTGGCACTGCGGATCTTCGCCCCCACCTGCAGTTTGGGGTGCCCACTCGAGAGGAAGGCCTTTGGCGGTGGGACAGCGGGCCTCATGAAAGGAGACGGGGGTGCAGGGCCAAGCGAGTGGTGGGGCAAGTAAAACGGTGGCGTCGGGGGGAAGTAGCCTAGATTCAGAGGAGGTGCATAAGGCATCGCATACGGCGCTGCATAGTAATTCCCCCCTCCTAGCGCATAGCCATATCCGGGGACAAACGGAAGCTTGGATGTGATCGGTTCGCTGGCTTTGGCTGGACGACCACGCCTCCGTTTGGCCTTCAGATCTGCACTCCTGCGCAGGTATGAGCCGGAGTCGCAGGCATAGGAGTCGTAGCTGAGAGGGTAGTAATGGTGAAAATTCAGCCGGAAGATAGACGGGTACGGATGTTGAGGGTAGCAGGTGTACAGCCTGTGAGAAACCCGCAGCTGCTGGAACTTTAACACAACCTGGAAGGCACAACAACACCACACTGGCTTAGTGCTCGCAGTTTATTGCAGATGAAACAATGTTTCATAACGCCGTTACAAACCTCTTCCAGTTCAGAGAGAAAATGAAGATGGTCCCGAGTCTGCAGGCATTTCCTCTTCCTCCGGTGATGTTTCTGCTTCTTTTCCTGCTGTGACAGATAGCTGTCCACGGCAGTGACCTTTCGTTCACAGCGCGGTCTGCTCCCCCTGGTGGATGTGTCCAGAGCGGCGGCCTCTGGGGACTCGAACCCGCAAAGATCAAACGAGTACCTGCAAATACACGGCATGAAGTTAAGATATTGTAAACATTAGAATGACCGTAACTTGAACAACAGTAGTTAGCAACCTTTCCAAACTTTGTCAGGTTCCAACCACAAGTTTTAATATATATTAATGGGATTTTATGTGGAGAGAAAATTCAATATGGTTTCCAAAATGTTCAACAGATGAAAATATGGAAATGATCTCTTTTTACGATGACATCCCTAAATTAGTGGTTGAAACTTTTGAAATCGAAAGAATCATTTTGCCCTCAAAAATTTAGCCTATAAAGCTGATTCTGAAAAAGCACGTAGTTTCCAACCTAATGAAAAAAGCCTACAAGATATTATTGGTTGTTCTGAAGTCATTCTTTTGTAGATATTTAGTGCAATAACTTCATTAAAAAAAATCTGAAAAATTGCTAAAATCTGCAATTGCCATTATGTCTTTATTTTAATACAATAGTTGGTTCTTTATTACTTTTTGTCAATGTTATTAAAAGCCACTGTGCAAGTTCCCAAAGAGCCACTTGACACTCCGGAGCATTGTTGGTCTATCACATAAAAACCAAATAAAACACGTTGAGGCTTAAATTCGTAATTGGACTTAATGTGGAAACAATGAAGCAGAAATGCAAGGGAATAAATTTACCAATGAAGGTTTGTTTAAATAAGCAGAGTACTGTACCTGCGACGAGAGGCAGGACCCTTTTCGGTTTGATCAGAGGTGCTGTTGTTGTCTGTCCCAATCCCGCTGTCACTGGGGATAGTCTCCTCGCTGTGGGACTCGCTGATGGGGGACAGGGTCACCTCCTTCACCGACGCCCCCTCTGACAGGTGGGAGGGTGAGTTAGCCAGGAGGCGAGGAGGAGAAAGTTTCCAGCCGCCAGAAAGAAATCCTCTTCCTGACGGTTTGGTGGGCAGGGCTGAGATAGGCTGCAAACTTGGCATGGTGGCGTCTGTGTTGCTGGCTCTCAGCGACGGAGCGCATGAGCTGGGAGACGAGTTGGTGGAAGGCACTGCAGGGCTGTCGTAAAAACTGGACATGGACAGAGACATCTGGGGCTTGTCCCTGCTAGCTTTGAGGGTGACGGAGCCTTGGGTCTCCGCTCTGGGCTTGCGTCCTCGCTTCTTACCGATGTAGATGGTTCCTCTCTTGCTGACATTAATCTGCTTACCCAATCGAGCTTCGATGGTCGTCGCCATGGCGCTCATAGCTGAGGTAACCGGAGCAGAAGCCGACTTCAGAGCCAGGGAGCCGTTCTGACTGGACCCAGAGAGGATCTCGTTCAGGATGCTCTGCATTTTTCCAAGCTTGGTCTTGATCACCGCCCTGGGATGACCTCTGCCTCGCTTTACCTTCAGACTGTTGAAACCATCACTGGGAGATGAGGATGCCGCGTGCACCAGAGGGGTCAGCGTGTGCATCTTTCTCCTGCGGCTTATCCCCGGGTTTGACTCCTTCGCCAGCGGGCTCGGAGGTGAGGTGGACGTACCCTCGTGAATCGTCTCAACGGTCAGGAGTGGCTGCTTCTTGGGACGCCCACGCTTCCTCTTGATGGGGGCGTGGACGGTCAGGCTGTCGGTGTTGGTGTAGAGCGGACTGGAGGGGGTGATTGGGAAGGCAGAGGGTGGATCTGACAGAGCAGAGGGGCTGCCCAGGCTGTCTCTCTGAGGGGAGGTGAGACTCATATGACTCTTAGCTTTCAGGTAGGACCACCTTTCGTTGGCCTTGGTCGGCCTAGAAGTGGCTGCAGGGCTGCTCCCAGTACTGGGACTGGGACTCAGGTCCATCCTGGGTCTGGGACTTGGACTTGGACTGATGTTAATCCTGGATTTAGGGCTGGACGTCGGACTCAAGCTAACTCTAGAGCTGGGGCTGGGGAGTCTGGGGTTCATGCCAAGACTGGGTTTGTTGATCTGATTGTATGTTGCCTCTCTGAGTTTCAGGGAATCTGTGAGGCTCTTGGGTCGACCCACCGGGTTTTTCTTCACCCTGTTGGAGCTCAGATCGGTTTCCTGGTCAGGTCCACATGTAGCTGCCTCTCCTCTTTCTGCCCTCTCTGCTTTATCCCTCCTATCAGCTTTTTCTGCCTTTTCTAACCTCTCTGCGCTGCTGTCCCTCTGACTTGAAAGTCGAGAATCGTTTTTGTGGGCCTCTATCTTGTGCGCTATTTTAGGTTCTGGGGGTCCGGCTGGGGGCTTCTCTGGAGTATCCAGAGTCTGCTGCTGGGACCGCTCATCCATGGAAAACGACTCATCAAATGAAGGCCTCCTCCGCCTTTTTCTTCCTTTCCCATCCTCCGCCTGCACAGGCATTCCTCTCTCTTCTTCATCGCCTCTCCTGCCGGTGTTTGCTTGTTCTCGCTCGTCTTTCCTTCGTTCCTCCCTTGCTTCCTGGAACTGCTCAGCCGTCCCTTCTTGCCTGTATCTTTGCCTCTCTTCAGAGTTAGCAGGGCTCTCCGACTCCCTTTCCGACTGCCTTCCCCAAGGTGCATCAGCGCTCTGGGGGTTCGCGAACATCCTCTGAGAGTCTTTCCTTCCATACTTCCTCTTGATATTTCCAAAGAGCTGTTCACTGACCTCCTGCAAACCCTTTCCCCTACGGAGAGGAGGATGCATGAGAGAAAGATTAAGTTAAAACGAATAAAAAATAAGGTTCAACAATCATCTCAAACAGTGCATCTACAGCAGGGATGTCCAAACTTTTGGTCACATGGGCCAAAATCGTTAGGTGAAAACAACTCGAGTGCATCTACAGCAGGAAGTCAGGATACAAACACAATCAGTCCAGGGGCTGCAAGTGGCCCCCAGGCCGCATATTGGACACCACTGATGTCCATCAAACCCTACCTGCTCAGTGAGGTGAGGTTGAGAATGCTGGCGTCTGTGACCACCGGTAGATGCAGGTCCGGAGTCATGGATCTCTGGGGAGACGGGCTTGAAGTCGCCGCCCGGGAGTATGGCTGCGTCGCGTCGAGCGATGAGCCTCTGCTCCCTCCCGCCAAGTCTCCGGATGACTCAATGCTGGCCGGTTGGCCCGGCAAGGAAAAAGCTGCAGCAGAAGTGATCCAATCAGGACCGATTTGGTGCTGCTGCGTGTGACTGTGCTGGAACTTCTGAGTGAGGCCATGCTGCGTTTGCTGGGGGTTGGAGAGAAGGGCGCCGCGCGGCTGGTGTTTGGGTGGAGCGGGATCACCCAGTAGCTGCAGAAGACCCCCCTCTCTCTGGTCAGGCATTCTGAACTGGCGCTCGTAAGTCTGGAGACAAGAGAAGACAATAGAATCTCACTGTTTACTCAGAGAACCAGAAAACAACTTACAGCAAACAGCTGCAAGGGACAGACTGATAGCTGCATGAGTAAATAGAAATGACTACCATCACCATTCAGCTAGTTTAGTGTGCATTTTTCATTTTGTAAGCACACTTTGAATGAGTAAACCATGGAGTTCTGATATGACATTCATCTCTATTCATAGTAAAATCGAGGATTTTAATACGTCTTTTGTGCGAGAGCAAACAATGTGCAACAAAACAAAGGCCTTGTTTACAGAGCAATTAAATTCCTGTGGCAAGGATGTTTCATGCTGTGAGAGCATGGAGGGTAGAGTTAGAGATGTTTGAGCTCACGCAGTATCGCAGTGGCTAAACCCAGCCTCATCGTCTCACCTTTCTGACTCAGATCTGGACTTCATTTGTATCTTCTTGACTGTAAATTGTGTGTCAAACAAATCGAATGTTTAACCGTGTGAAAGAACTTTTCAGTCATTCATCATTCATCCCTTTGAACATTTCCACTTTTTGTCGTCGATAAGCTTCAATGCATGTTATTGGGATTTTGTATGGAGAGAAAGAAAAAAAGTGTGTTTCCTTTACATTTTTTACTAATAAAAATATAAAATTTGTGCTTAGCATTTGTTTTCACTCATGCTTGCTCTGGTAGCTCTAAATTCCACGTTTGACAAATTGTCAAGTGTTTCATTCTCTAGACGTGCATAGAAAATATTAACTAAAGAAAGACTCATTACAAATGCATGCCACACGTTTCAAGTTATTAGTTGCAAAATATGTTGAAAACCTATCTATGCTTTTAATTTGAAACTACTTCGTGTTGGTCTATCACAAAAAATTCCAATAAAGCACATTGAAGTTTGTGGGTGTTAAGTGGCAAAAGCAATTGGTTTCAATACAGCATCAAGGCATTGTACTTAATACATAAATTACATGTGTAAGATTTCAATACGCTGAATCAGACAAGACAACCGTGCCTAATGTATCACTGCTGCATAATCAGTGCACCGCTGGAAGATGAGAAATAGAGCAGCGGATGGCCTTTGTGGTTTAGCCTGTTATTAACAGACTCAGTATGACGCAACAAGACACTGTTCTGCTGCACAGCAGGGAGATGTAACCTAACCACAGGTTTGCCTCTCATGGTCATGCACACACACACGTCGACGCGCCAGTGTAGACACAAAGACACCCTCACACTTTCATACAGTCAATTTAAGTTTTGAACGGTTTAAAAAAGAAAAACAAAATGAGTTCTCTATACAGAAAAGCAAAATACGTATATGCGAGCAGGTGCTCTGCAAATACGTTGTGTGAATACGTGTAATGCACACACAGGGCATTTGTACACCCTCCATTGTTCACTGTGTTAACGTTTGCTCCTGCTTTCATCTGCTCAATCCCCTCAACAACACTTTTCATGCCATCTTGTCTTCTATTGGAAGTCAAATAGTGAGAGTTGTTTCCAGAGTCTGTTCACTGGCAAAGCACAGAAACACACACACACAACTGCCAAGTTGCACAGCACATGGAAAAAAAAAAAAAAAAAACACACCCAAGCAAACAAACACTAAGCAGCGTAAATGATTAACAAAGCCAGCAAATGCATGCACTTCAGTGCACACGCATGCTGCCATTTATCTCAAAGCTCGCAGAGTGTGTGCATGCGCACGCACTGACACCAGAGAGGAGAGCTGGAGAGTCTAGAGAGGAGTAAGATGACAGGCACCTGATACACGCTCTCTTTCTCATTTAACCTGTCCTAGAAAACCTGCTGCTCTGGGTTAAAGGAGGGCAGCCATGACAGAGACAGATACTAAGGGGGGGAGGCGGGGACGTCGGTTTAAGACAGACCGTCTCACACACATATGCGCCATACACATCCTCCCCACCGACCACAAAGCAACCACAGATAGATAATAAAAACGAGGAAACATGGAGGCAAAAGAGGGGAAAAATAAGCAGACAAAAATACAAATGGTGCTCCACAACCACCAGTGCACACACCTCCCCTTTTTCCTGGTTGAGCCTGGGTTATATTGGCACCAGTTCAGCTTTTTGTTCTTAGTTTCCTCCACCTCCCCCCAGCCCCGTCTCTGTGTCTCTCTGTGTGAGGCATTTTCAGGGAAAACGCACACACTGTCTGATATTCACACAGTCAGATGTAAATAGCGGTCATAAAGAGTGAGCTGCCGGTACTCACGGCTGTGTTTTAGTCAACAAAGTGGATCTCAGAGTTGTGCTGGGCTCTTTGTTTCCAGATAAGGTCAACGTCAGCCTCAACCTGACGGGCGTTCAGCTGAGAATAGGCACGGGCTGCTAGGAGATGGATGAAATACCTCAGATTCATCAAACAGTTATCACTGTAGAGAGGATTATTATGTCTAATATCAATCCAAGGCCCTCTACTATTAATTTTCAAAAGCTTCCTGGACAACCAGAACTTCAGGGAAACATCAGTGGCTTCTTATTTCAGACGAGACCATTTAATTCCTTCCTTCAGCCACATCAGGCTCTCTGTCTGCAGGACTGGTCTCTCCTGATATTGGCTTTTGGGCAGCCTTGCTTCTGCCAGTCTGTCCCAGGGTAACTTTGGCTAACATGTAGTTCACCACCATCAGTGTGTGAGTGAAAGATTTGCTACATTTTCTTTTGATGCGCTTTGCTTTCACTCTGCACTGTGTAAGATGAACCAAACCCTTTGAAGAACCTGTTCACCTCCTCGCCTGTGGTGGCAATGCACCACGAACCAGTGAAGGAAACAACATGAAAACCTCTGAAGAAAGAATCAGCACAACTTCCGTCTTCATGAAATGTAAACAAAAATTTGCAAGTTTGTTTTGGATGAATCTAGCCAGGGTGCCATCCCCTGTAGTCCACCTTCTGCTTTTGGAGTGGTCTCCGGTCTGCTTGGCGTTCATTCGATTTGCGTCTGAGTTTACTTCAACCGAACCGAGAAATATGTCTTTAGACGGACCAGAGTTTGCTGTTTTTGGTCCGGATCAGAGTTTGATTGCGCGTTCACATCTCCCAAACCAGAGTTTGACTTACGTGGACTAATCATGGTGTGAATGTACCTATTGGGTCCTTGTCCCTGGGAGATAAATTATCCAAAAATTAGGGATAAAAAAAATAAAACCTTGTTTTCTTCTCTTCTTCTGATCTTTATTGCTACTTTCTCTAACAGCTGCGAGTTTGGCGTCATCCTTTGAATGGAAGTGTTGTTGTTGCGGGGCCCAATCACCCCTCCATGCTCTCTGTTGCCCTTTAACAACTCTGACAGCAGGATGAAAACTGCTAAACATGGAGCTGTTGCTCCTAACCAGAATATTCACAATTTCTTTATGTGTTACTGTTAACCTGTAGGAGGGGGCAGCAGTCAGAAAATTAGGACATCAGCACAGGCGTGGACTCTGACCTTTTAACAAGCGCGAGACCTGCCGTCCCCAACCTTTCCCTCTGCCATCTACAGGTCTCAACCAGCAGAAAGAAGATAAGGATAAAGATTGCTGAAGCACATTCGGTCCTCAGTTCCTGTTGTGCATTTTCCTTCCTGTTGACAGTCTGCTCTGGTCCCAGATCTGCGAACACCTGTAAGACGCCGCCACTGTTCCAACACTGACTCCATGACACCTGAGCGCCCGCCGTTTCTGAGCCGCACACATTCCTCCTTCAGTGGTGATGTAACCATCAGATAAGGTCAGCACGCAGCAGCTCAGGAGGTCATAGATAATATGTGACTAAGTGCTGCAATCACCCAACTGAAAGGCACTTTGCAAATGAGTCAGCATAAATTTACGGACAGATATGTGGGCGTGCGCCTGAATGCATCACTCTCAGCCTCTCAGTGGGCTTTTATAAATTGAGATCTGATCTGAAAGTTAAATATTGCTCTCGGGGTTCCCACAAATGTTCCAGTAAAAATTTCCACTCCTTCCCAGACTCAAGCCTTCAGATTTTTATAGCAGATTTTATGGCATTATGGACATTTCTGCACAAAACATTTAACTAGTTGGGTTTTATTATCTATGTGTTCCACAAATAAAGAAACAACACAAAGCTGAAGTTGGCTTCTGATTGAGCACGGCAATTAAGGGCTATTTCTCTGCTTGTTGGGATCTGGACGGATTAAGATGAGCTCAGTTTCAAATAATACTAGGACTCGCGTCTGGACAGGGATATCCGAGCTGAGCAGAGGATGTAAAGCCGCTCCAGTCAGCTGAGACTAAAACCAAGCTTTTTGGTCTGCACCCAAAATTGTGTGGTGGAAAACTAACACAGTGGTGGCAGCATCATGAAGGGGATGCTTTTCTTCATGAAATACTGAAACAACATCGTGAAACATCACGATGGCTAGGCTTGCTTCACATTCTGTATTCTGTTAAAGGACTATTTCACAGCTTTTTAACGTCTGGAGAAACCTAAATAATCTCTATTTCAAAATCTACAACTCTTAGTTTCAGATCTGTTCTGGGCTATCAAGGTGATATAAAATAGAAACAAGGAGAAGAAAGAGTAATGACTGACAGACAGCTAAAGTCCTTTCAGATTACACCTTCAATCCATGATCCGGTTTAGTTTTTTGCAACCTGTAAACAACTGAAAAGTCCCCCAGTGGGACCTGGTGTAAAGAATGTGAAGAATAGAGTTAACAGAGAAATTCTGGAATTAGCTGGTGGCAGTATCATGCAAAGTTTTTTCATGAAAATATTAGCAAGATGTTGAAGTTGGGTTTTAATTCTGCTTTGTGGTGAAGAATTATTTAACATCCTTTTTGGAATAACAGAAAATTTAAGTAATTTATTTTTCAAAATCTTTATGTCCCACCCAACATGTGCTCTGGAGACTGAAACAAAGCTTTTTGACCTGCATGTATGTTACTATGTGTGACTAAACACCAACACTGCATATCACCACCCCGACTGTGACGCATGGTGGTGGGAGCATCATGCTGGGGGTACGGGTTTCAGATTATTTCCTGTACACCTGAACAGAGAATGAAGACTGAAAACTCAAATACATTTTTCCATGCACAATTTTATTTTATCTAGACTTGGAAAATAAAGTTCTGCTTTTCCAGACTTTTTGCGATCGCATATGAACCGTATTCTCTCCTCTCCCTGTCGGATGGCGAGCTGAAGCCTCTTCCCGTCTCGCACAGGCGGACCGATCAGCCCACTGCACTGGGAAAAGAACACCCTACACAGGCACACCCAAATCTCAACATCCCACCACACGCACACCGGCCCACGCAAACACACACAAACACAGAAATCCTCATGCCCAGACACACACAATCGCGCTGCCCTTCAAATAGTTTTTCGCAGCCTTTTATTTGGCAGCGCGCCCAGCGGTTAGAGTGTTTCATTTTTCCTGTGTATGGAACTGGGCAGCTGTCCAGGCAAACACACAAAGAGAAAGAGGGAGCGCGGGGGGAGGGAAGAGGCGAAGGAGGAGGAGAGGAAGAGGAGGGGGGGGGCTGTTAGTAAAAGAATGAGAACAGCAGAATGAGGAGAAGAGGAGGGGGGGCAGAAAAACAAGAACAGAGGTGCCTGGACTCGTTTACCGCCACTTTCCTCTGAAACCTTATGATTGATATGATCCTGTCTTTTTCCCTCGCTCTCACCTTGTAGTCTTGGTTTTAACACCATGTAGGAACCCAACATCCACCCCCCCACACACACACACCATGCCCCTGTGCACCCCCCCACCACCCTTCCTTTCACCCCCATCTTCTCGTCCTTTTCTCTTTTCTTTCGTCTATTCTGGAGCTGACCATTTTCCTCCTGTGGGAACCGCCACCCTCCTCCCCGACATGCCCGCTTCTCTCCAGCTCCATTCAGAGCGTTGCTTCCCTGTGATCTGTGTTTCTGACAGCTCCATGAACACACACACACACACACGCATGCCGACACGCACATACACACACACGCATGCAGCTCCTCTGCAAACAAACACCATGAATACTAACAGGGCTTTGTATCCACAGCACTTTAAAACGGGGTAGGAAGAGGCGGGTGGGGCAAGAGGGGGGTAACAGAGAGGGGAAAAAGGAGGGAAAAAGCAGCAGAGTAGAAAAGAGGAGCTGTGGCACTGTGTTGATCTTGTGGCCACTCTCACAGACCCCTCTACCCCTCACCCATCTAACCAGCCCCATTCACCCCCCTCCACAGCCACCCTCATCCCTGTTTCTCGTTCGTTCGTTCTTCCCACCAGTTCTCCTGGGAATAAAGACTTCCATTCATGCGCCTGAGGAGACCCACAGCGGGGGAGAGAAAAGAGGGAGGAGAAAGAGGAGGGGGTGGGAAGAGGAGGGGTTGTCAAGGTGAACGGTTTGCGGATGGCTGGGATCAGACCCGCCGCTGCCTGAAACTGTACGTCTGTTTTTACTCAGCATGTTCCACTTCGACACGCTCTTCCCTACCTCAGATTCAAGCGGCTTCTGGGAAAGTTGGGTGGGAACATTTGGAAGTTTGGCTCCGAAGCAGAAAAGCTCACAAACTATAAAGTCCCCTCACTAAAGTATCTATATTTTCTTCACTTTTCAGATTTTAGATTTTGTCAAGCTACAACTTGAAACCTTGATGGGATTTTTTAGTGACAGATCAGCAGAATATAGGGCTTAATTATGAAGTGGGAGGAAATGGTTTTCAAATTTATGTTTTTTTTACAGAAAAAAATCTGAAAAGTCTGGCATGCATTTATAATACTGTATTTTACTTAAGAAAAAAAAAAGAAAAGAGTCAAGAACCTGGGTTAATTTTCATCTGTATTGTCATTGCAATAGCTTCATAATTACGCATTTTGAAAATACAGCTCTAGATTTACTGCTGGCGCCATGAGATGCTCAAAGCTTGAAATATGCTTTTATAGCCCTTATATAAACTTCTTCACAGCGCTCTCCCTGTTCTATGTGCGCCAGATCAGACGGATTTAATCTGAGCTTAAATGACGTGCCGGTTGACTCCATTTACCATTTACTAATTAAATCATTTCTGACAGCAACAGGCTGCACTGGATTTCAATTAGATAGATCAAAGTAAAGAAGGCTGAAAAAAAATGGATGTCAGACTTTTCTAATTTTCATTTGAACAAAATTTTGAATCAAGCCACATTCATTTGTGCTACACAATTAAGGGTGTTGTAATAAGCAACAGAAATATATACATGATAACTGCTGCATTGTACGGAGCCCCCCAGGGGACATGGGAAATTTTTTATCTTTTGCGTTCCCTCACAATAATTTTGCTTTCCCTCGCAATAATTTTGCATTCCCTCGCGATACCCAGTGCGGCCCTCTGCCACCATCAGTTTGCTGTGTTTTATAATAAAACGTGTTTATTATTATTAAGTCTTTGGTGCAAAAAACTGATTGAAAATCAATTTATTCACTGCATGTTTATGTCTGTTAAGGTTGAGATGGAACTGAACATGAAAACGGCCCTTTAAACCATTCAGACAACCAGCACAACAGAGACACAATCAAAACTGCCAGATGACTTATTACCCCGCGATAATAACTCAGAAATAGTCCAAATTAGGACGTATTTTTATTTCCTTCCTACTTTTGGTGCCTTTTTATCCTAAAGAAAAATATATAAAACTTCAGACATTTCACAAAGAGGTATTAAAGTTCATGGAAAAACCTTACATAACCTAATATTAAAGCAGAAAGTACGGCGGCCACCATAAGAAAGGGTTACAGTATTCAATCATGCTGCATGAACTGATCAGTACAGTATTGCGAGGGAATGCAAAAGAAAAATTTTTCCCCATGTCTCCTGGAGGGCTCCGTAGCATTGGTCTCAACAAGCCCCTTTTTGGAGAGAAATTTTGCTTACAGAAACTGCAGCATCCATTTTGTTTGTTGTGTCATGAATGTATTTTGGATATTTAAAATATCTTCCAGTGGTAAATGTGCTAGAAATGAAAGTTTATTGATCTGTGTGTACTTACATTATTATGCCTTCATTATTCTATTACTTGAAAACGGTCTCAAAACAACAATATTTTTATTTATTTCAATAACTTTTTTGGCAATGTATCATCTAGCAAAATTTATTATTGTGACACACCTATTTGCAACCACAAAGAGTTTTATTTTTTTCTCTAAAAACCCTGTTCTGCAGCACCACTGATGCTGCACGCCGTCATGTACGGCACATTTTGATCCTCTCAGACACGATCAAATGCGGGAGCTTCGTCGCACACACGAGGCACAGTGGTGGGTCTGGAGTAAAACGGTCCCTCGTACACCCTCAGCAGTAATCCTTGAGACTGGAGTGCTCCTAAAGATAGCAGCAAACCACCAAAGAGCCTCCTTGTCACGCTCTCTTCCGACACACTGAAAAGTTGATGACTCAATTTAAACAAGAACCTCTGATTGGCTGAGCCAGAGCATGTTATTATGAGGCAGTTTGAGGTTTCTACTCTTGCCTTAATAGCACACACATTTACATGCTACACAAAGTATACATCTAATCCCCACTATTACCATTAATGGCATGTTTGGGCCTTTGTATGTGCAGCCTGCCACAGAAAGGCACTGAGAGCTGTATTAAGTCGTTTCACAGCGATTATGTACCAATCGTTCCTTTCATGGGAGTCAATGAACTTCAGCTGAGAAACAGCACAGATGACAATCAGTACACACTCTCAACACAAAGACAACACACACAGACATTTGATACTCTTTGCAAGCCTCAAGATAAGTCAAAATTCACTTCCCCAACGCAGACACTCGTGCAGCACAAAGTGTACAAACCAACAGAAGAAGTTGTTTGCATTCTCTGAGCACCATATGACCCGATCGCACAGCTTCTCTCCAACAGGAAACAATTAACAGCCAATGAGCTGCTTTAAGGGATGACTTCCTGTGTGGAATGATTGGTAATTCAAGACAGAAGCTGTATGCTCAGATTAAACACTTCCTCTCTGCGGTCTGCAACAGCAAAGTCCCACTCACTGATTAGTTATTCACAAATTATGCAATCTAATGTATTTTATCTGCCTGTCTTAGCAGACAGCAAAGATCTGATAAGAGTAGAGGGTCACCACAACCATGAACCCATGACGATTAGTTCATGTGTTCATGAGAGATGTGACATTTGGAGTATTATGGAAACATGGTTTACTCATTTATCAGTGAGTATAGTGCACAAAATGCAGGCACCCAAGAAAGACCTGGGTGCTTCCAGCATATTTGGACATGTGGGCAGTTAATATACATTTTAATTATACTAAAAATAGTGCAATCAAACAATAAAAACCGAAGAAAATACCTTTTAAAACTTCATACGCAGGCACACTACGGTACTTTAAATGAGCATGATAAGAACATTCACTACCCAGAGTTTTAAAGGTTTGTCTCATTTCAACCTTAGTTTGTTTGTTTGTTGTGCTCCTGACTGGTGAACATGGTCAGATCCAAACAGTTGTCTGAGGACTTTAGAAAGACATTGGAGAAACTTTTGAGTCAGTTATTCTACGGTACCAAAGAGGAAGAGATTCAGAATCACTGCCAACATGCCCTGTTCTGAACATTTAAGCAGGTTCACCCTGAAACCAGACTGAGACACTAAAATATGTCTCCAAAAACCTACAGAAGGTTTTTCCTGATGTTGATGTGAAAGTGGATTCCTCTACAATCAGAAAGAGGCCAAAAATATCTAACTATAAGAGGTGTTAAAGGAGCAAACCTTTCCTTTCTAAAAACACATGAAGGTAAGACAGAGGTCTGTCAGCAGGTGCTTCAGGAAAATATGGGACCATGAGTAAAGAATAGCAAAGCTGGTGCAGAACTGGACCACGAAACAAAACACAAAATGACACCAAAGACACCAATAGATTCACACAGAATTTCATGAAAGCTAAGAAATGGAAAGTCCTTTGTGTTTCCATTGCAACAAGCTCTGGCAACAACAAACTGTTGTTTTTTTTTCAGAAAACTAACAATGTCGTCAGAAGCTTGTGGGTAGCTTTGGGAGACCAGCAACTTAAGTTAATGTTGTGTAAAAAGCCAAATTAACAGAGTCCCTCAGTTGAAAATGCTCAAGTGTTGAACTATGAACATGAATTAAATAATTTTAATCTGGATGAAACAAATCTAGAACTGGATCTTGTTTTGGGATAAAAAGAGCACAATGCTGTTGGTGACATTAGGGCATCTTTTTATAGGGACACTGAGGTTAATAATATGACTTGAGTCATTAGATTTTCTCCCTGGGAGGATCAAACATGAAATGGGTGAGTCATTTATAGTGACACGATGAAGCACCTTTCCACAGGATATCTGCAGGTTTCAGCGAGTCAAATTTAAGACTTTTTAAGACCCCTTTTTAACGCCACCTTGAATCAAATTTAAGACGGAAAAAAACATAAATGTAGGGGATGGTTGGGGAAGTTTTCTGCATTACAATCGGGCATCGCAAAACCTGACATTTCTGAGGTCTGTTTGTGGCTCTTGGCAGTAGCTTTGTGCTTCTCACACTGGATATGGTTCTCTACAGCCTTAACCCCGAAGTGCCAAGCTTTCCGCACAAAGGCAAAGACCGACGTCATCCAGTCAATAAATTTGCACTTACGCCATGATAGATGCAAAAAAACTCGCCAGTCACAGAACGCTATGAAGATGTCTGCAGGCCACAGTGCTGGACAGAAAGAAAAACTACACTGAACAGTCATGCTTCTTTTTATTTTTAGAATTAAAGACTTTTAAAGACTTTTTATGGATGCACGGATACTCTGTCTCCAGTTGTGGAAAACTAGACCAGTTTAGATTTGGCTCCAGCACAATCCCTGGTTTAACAACCCCTAAATGTGTCTCAGATAGACTCTTCTGTCCACCTTTGACGTTTTACAGTTGTTAGCAGACAGTTTCTTCCTTGATCATCTTGTGTCCTTAGATGATCTTCAGCTTGCCAGAAGGAGGCAGAGGGAGAAAGTCAGAAAGGCACTGTAATGACATCCTCAGTGACAGGAAGAATGGGAAAAGTGAGACACAATAGTCTTAACCAATCAGGCTGCCCGCCTCCCCTAAGGCCCCCTCTTACCAACAATAATGCCTTTGTGCGAAGCTGCACTCCACTCGTGTGTTCACAGACACGCACGCAGACCAAAGTGAAGCATCATACACTTCCCAGCAGCCACAAAGAGATGCAGGTGAAGGAGAGTTGCAGGTCCAAGGCTTAGCAGACTGAAGGAATTAAAAAGTGTGTGTACATGATCCCAGAAATGTCTGTGTATGCGTGTCTGCGTGTTTCTCTCCAGACCCGGGCACATGACTGCAGCTGCCCCCTCGCTCCCTCGTCCAAACCAACACCCCCTCCTCGCAGTGGGTGAGAGGTCACACAGAGTGGCATTCCTCTCGGTCTGAGAGCAGACGAATATTTCACTGAGCAGTTTGGTCCAAAAGAGACCGACTGAGAAGGAGACACTGAACTGGAGGGGAAAAAAAGCAGAAGGCGAAAAAAACGCAACAGAACGGGGCAGAGAAACGCAGGAGGTGCTGCAGCCGTGGCTGTGCGTGTGTGTGTGTGTGTGTGGAGATGCCTGTGTGGTGAAATGAAGCAGCAAACAGAAAACCCTCATGGCTTCTTCTCTGCTTCATAAACACTGCTGTTTGTTTAGTCTAAGCTGTGCCCAGGGACAGACACTCAGACATAAGGACAGACAGACACGTCCTATTCATACTGGGATCCACACTTAAGAGACAGAGCATAAATATGCAGCCAAACTACAGCAGAAGTACTTCACAGAGCCTGGAGAGAAGACATGTGGAGCAATAATATGGTGTTAAGCGTAAGTTATGTTTATAACACAGTGACGTTTTATAAAAGAGAAAGCCAGAAAGTCCCTCTCTGTTGTCAATTATCTGCAGATTTTTTTAAAAATGTAACTCTATAATCTAAATGTTTACATGCAAATTGATAAGCAATAACTTATCAAAAAGATACGCATGGAAATCAGCTACTGATTGGAACGATCCTTGTCCTGACTTGTTGGAAACCCAAAAAGTCCATTTTTATCCAGTCAGTGAATGTTAAATATTTCGATGAAATGTTTAAAAATTTAATCAGATGACGCGCCCAACATGGCCTTCAAAATAAAATCAGATTTTTTCATACTAAATACAATTTCTGATTTTAATAATTTTTTTCTTCTCCCTTTGGTTTCTTAAAAATAAATTACAAATTACCTAAAATATTTTTCAAAAACTTGCTTTTATTTCAATCTTCCCCTCTGGGAGTTGGCCTGAATTCAAAGTCCAAATAAGTTCAAGCTGTAAAACATGCTAGTAAAACGAGATGGAAGGCCCTGGGTGGGCCCACATCACTCAGAAGTTCAGAAACCCAACTAGTGCAATGGTGAAAAAAGTGATTTTTCATAAATTAAATCTTCAAAAACAGAAAGTTTCATAAATCGATCGAATCCAGCTCTAACTCATAATACGCATTTTTGACAGAGATACATTCGCTGTCCGTTTAAGCCAAACAGAACATGACGGATTTAGCAACAAAGGTAAATATCTACACTCTACAGGAAAAGCAGACAATGTTTATAATCAGAACTGCTACTGCTACTATAGGACAATAAATACAGTTTAAAATGTCAACCTCAAATTATTTTTTTCTTTGTTTTGAAACAACAAAACCTGTTAATTCACACACATGGTATGACATCTCCTCTGCTTCTGATATAACAAATATTGACTTTTTAGGACAGTGAACTATTCTGAATGCTGTTCCTATGTGTGGAACATATCCATGCATCTATGATGCATGGATATGTATAGTCTTTAAGATCTATGCATCATAGATCTTAAAGACTTATTGCAAAGTGTATCCACGGGTCAAAGCTACACAAACATTGGAAATTTTCCATAAATCTCTGGTTAGCCCATAGATTCATAAAAGTAACATTAAAGTCACACAAATATTAAATGTATACAATAATTTTTTTTATTTGGAAATAGTTTTGAGGACCAAACTAGAAATACTATCTTGGATCAAAAGAAAGGAAGGAAGGAGTAAAGAATGGTGCTGCAAACAGTGAAGCAAGGTGGAGGTGGCATCATGTTGTGGGCTTGCTTTGATCCCGGAGTGTAAGGATTAACTGTATAAAAATTATGAAATCTTTAGGAGAAAGTTCTTTGGTACAGATGGGTATTTCTGTCAGATATTAAGTATCCTGAAGAACATATTAATAAGTGCACACATGTTTCTGGAAAAAAAAAAAAAAGAAACACTTGGAGAGACCTAAAAAATTTTTATTTCTAAAAAGCCTTCTGCAGATTGAAAACAAGTTGAACACATTGCGGCAGCAGACAGCAACAACCTACCCACTTAGGGTTTGTCCTACGAACAAAATGTGCTCAATACCACTCCTTTGTATGTTTTGCTGTAACACTTTCCCTCTGAAACACCATGCGTCTATTTCTGGAGACAATTTGATTTCAGGACCTTGTTGTTAGATTTCGGACACTTTAACGTCTTTTCTTTCAGTGACTTAGAAACGCACACACACACTGAGACACACAGGCGTGCTCCAGACAGCTGATGGTGCCATCAGATTTCACTGACAAGAGCTTGTAGTGGGACTTAGTGAAAGTCGATACTCAGCACTTGCTTCTCTTTCTCCTTTGAATCTGCAGCCGTTTCCTGCTCTCCCAGCACCAATTCCTGCTGGATCTCCACACGCCGCACACACCCACTCACTGACCAACCACAGAGGCTTGATGAAGATAATGAAGTGGCCACCACAAGCTCAAGATGGTGTGACTCAACGTTATCTATGACCACAGAGAACATGAAACAAGGTCGCCCTCCACATCGTCCCTCAGTGATGTGAATCAGGCTGATTCATATGTCCAAAAGCCAGAATCGCTCAGCATCAGTCCAGTGTGTTGTGCTCCCACACACATCCTGAAAAATGTCCCAGCACCAACCTGTCGACACAACAGGTCTCAGAACGTCTCAGCACAACGAGCTGATGTCACAGAGCCATTAGCATTTCTTTAAATGCGAGCGAGTGAACGCCTCAGGTCTTTATTAAAAAACAAACCTAAAGCCGGACCGGCTTTTATAGCACGTCTGCATCTGCCGGAGGAGGAAGAGAGACCTGCTGGGACCCGGACACAATAGCGAAAGAATAAGGCTTGACCTTTTGAGACCAAGTGAGAAGATGGTATGTGTGTGTCTGATTGAGAAATTAGCTACAGTTCCCACCAAATGGTCAGCACAACCACACACACAGACAGACACCCCCACACACACGCAGACAGACAGGCATCAAATCCAGCCCTGAGGGTAAGAAAGCAAAGGCCAGACTCCAGTTGTCTCAACCCTGACCCAATCGTACAAACAACAATACAGCAGACACACACACAAACACACAGGCTGGAGCTCAGCTATCACCTCTGCTTTTGAATGTCCAGCAGGGTCAAAGTTCACCTCTTCTTCTGCTTCCCCTCCAGCACTTCTTTGTGTGGCTCTGTGTGTGTGTTCACCATTACTAACCATGCATTCATTCATTCATTCATTATAAATCCAAAGCAGTTAGAGCGCTGCTGAAGACCTCATTCAGTCAACCTTGCAGCGTGATTATGTTTGTGTGTTTGAGTTTATGATCATTACTCATATTCTAGAGTCATTAATCATCAAAGGCATCGCTATGTGAGGACTTGCCACTGTTTGGGGTCATCATCATTCTCAATTAGGCGTAGGATGATATGAGATTCTCATAGTTTCATGGTATCACGGTTTCCATACAGAAATTCAAAACAAAACTATGTAATGTTTTAATGTGGAACTAATGTCTTTGACTTTCAAACAAACAAGGGATAACCATTCAAACTCCTGCAAAAACAATATTATCAAACCTTTCTATAATGAACAAAACCATATTGTTTTGACATTTTTCAAATTGAAGGAATGCCACTGTGATATTTAGCTGCTCAGTTAGCCAGGCTAAGGAAGAGAGATATTGATGATGATCTGTAGAAAAATACTTGAAAACTACAATAGTAGAGACCACAGCCGTCCGCCAGTACTGGAGACCACCCATATTGTTGCTCATTGATCCCTATAACTCTACATTTTAATAATTCAAGCACCAATTAAACTGTACTATGAATTAATGTGCTCAGTCTTAGCACTGCCATAGCAACTAATATCTAGAGTCTTTCTTATGTCAACTCTTTGAAGGTATAGGCAAGGAGCACCAAAGAACATCAATGTTATGCCTGGATTGGCTGTTTGACAAACACCACCCAATAGCATGTAAAGTAGTATTGCATGTAGCTATTTCTGCTTCCTGAGCTGCATTCACTTTCAAATATTTCAGAAAAATATTTGCAAATGGGTGAATTTTCCAAAAATAATTTGAATCCATAAATAGGACAATCCCTGAATACTGAACTGAGACTGGGGTCTCGTGCATTGCTTGTGCTTTTTCTTTATTTTGGCCTAAATATGTTTCTAAAACATAATAAATACATAGTGCAGGTAACACTATCAGTACTTTCTGTTTTACATACGGTAGTTTATATATGACACCGTAAATGTTTTTGTATACTTAGCATCAGAATTTAGTATTAAGATACTATGGGAATCTCCTCTTGGCGCAGGTCTAGTTTTGAAAAGCTGAACCTGTGACCAAGGTTAGTGCGGATCTCCAGGAAATAGATTTTAGAGAGGAAAACCTTGTAGATGTGATTGGCGAGTGAAAGACAAGTGAACAGATTGTGTTTTGACTGGACTTTCTGAAGATTTGGGAGATACTGAGAAGCAGATCAGAGGTTAGATGTGATATGTGTGTGTGCTGGTGTGTGTGCGCGTGCTGGTGTGTGTGCATGGGGGTCAGACAGAGATGGACAGCTGGTGTTTCCGTGGTGCTAAATCACTCAACCCCACTTCCCCCCCTCTCCAGCTCACATGCACACAAACACATTCACATCTACCATCCCCCAATCACTAAAGGGAGACGCCCCTTAAAGCTTTCCCAGATCAGAGACTCAAAGGCTGCAAACACTGACAGCACACATCCACACACCAAAAACATCTAAATGAACAATTTGGGGGTTTTAACCAAACGGACAGACACCAGAAACAGTCAACAGTAGGGTCAGACCACAGCAGAGGCGATCATTTTATGTTTATACATATTCATAAATCAATCATGAATTGCTCTCGGTGGGCAAAGCATGATGCATCACACACACTCGCACACCCCTACACATGCAAGCTGACACAGATGCTGCTGCTTTTATGAGCTCTTCAAGTCCCTCAGGTCACCAACCGCCATCTCCGACAGAAATAAGAAAAACAACATCCACATCAAACGTCCAAGCATTCCCTGCGCGCACACGTGCACGTATTGCGTGTACACACACTTAGCGTTGCAACTGTGACAGCATTAATTTCCCTGCATGCACTTGACTAACACATAATAATCCCAAACACTGCTGGGAGAAGACCACCAAGCAACAACACACACACACGCACACATGCAGCCAGTAGGACCACCAAGCAGAGGGGCTGTCAAGACAAGATAAGTGTGTATTTAGCGTCAAGCTTTCGGATGCATCCACTAACACACACACACACGCAGAACAACAGCAACAACACACACAGCCTGGCCCGGACTCCTGAAAAAGCTCTGGCTTATCTTTCCCCACAGATAGCAAAATGGATTAAGAGCCACATTTGGCACGTCCAGGGAACTGGACAGATAACCAGGAAAACACTCCCTCTGACTGCAATCACCGCTCAACATGATTTGTGTGTGTGTGTATGTGTTTCTCTCTGAGAGCAAAAAGCAGCAAATGCTCTTTAGGTAGCTTCTGCCAAGTGAAGGCATCAAACCTGCAAACTGTGTGCCTGCAAGTGTGCGGCTGCACAAGCCTCCTCCGTGTCCGTAGGAGTGATGCAGCGGTTGACCCGGGATCCGATCTATTAAATCACACACATTCATCTTCTGAGCGCACACGGCGTGGGCCAGACAAAGAGCCGCGTGCGAGAGGACATCCAGCATGTGTGTGATGTCAGCTGGAGACAGAGAAGGGGAGCCCATCATACTGCGTTAATGTGGGCCCCGTCCCCTGACACGGCACGCTCGCTCTATGACGCCTCTGGTTATGGATGCCTGCTATGAAGATGATAGAAGAGTGAGATTCCCTTTTAAAAAAAGGAAATTACCCCCTTTGCACCTCCCCTTTCTGCGCTCCCTCTTTCATAATCCTTTCACTAATAGAATAGTTTATTGTAAAAAGCAAATAATGCTCAACTGCTAATACTGATAGCTGTAAAATTACGTGTATTTCTTGAGATGAAGAGATACAAAACCACATCTCTTCTACATTTAGCAAATCACTACAGAAGAAGCACTGTTTGGAAATTGGAAGCTGAAGTAAAATGGTGTGTTAGGTATACTTGATGTGAAATGTTAACATATTGAGAATAATAAGTATTAGGGATGTAACATTTCATCCAGCTAACTAGACACAACTAAGCATTAAATTGGATTCACAATCATCATTTTTGTTTATCACAAGTAAGAGTGAAGGTTTGAAAACCCAGACTGTAAGTCATGCTTTTTTTTCATAGCTTTGCTGGTCTATCAACATATACAGATGTATTTAATCAGTTAGATTCAGCATCAGTAGATCAAAAATCTACAAAAACAAATAGAAATTCCCTACAAAGTTCTGAGCAGGGCTATTTTGTTATTCTTGTCTGATTCTGAGCCTCAAATTGTGAATGACTCTGTAAACAAAGCAGAGAAACCTGAGAAGTTCTTCTTTGGTTTCTTCAGAATAAGAATCTACAGCAGTGATAAAACATGGTGCCACAGTACTCTAGACTAATTTTTTGCACTGGTGGTGCTGTGTTTACTACAGAACTTTAGTAAACAAAGTTCTTTATGCGAAGCAGAATTACTGAAAAGGTGTTTAAAGAGCTTCTATGCACTAAAATTTAACATTTTAAGCAAAACGTCTTATTACGTTCAAGTAGTTAGTCAGCCATTTTATTCTCCCAGTGTTTGCAAATCCCTCATATATTGTTTGTCACAGTTTCTTCCTTTTTATACAAAGTACCTCAATTTAAAATTGGATTGGTGACATTTAATGACTGATGACAGTAGCTGAGAGTATCAAAACAACAATGCAACTCATGAACTTCTTTCGCTCTTACTTCAACCTAAGAGTCTCAAGCATAGATACAGGGTGTCGAGCTTAAAGTACTCACTTTAATGTCTCGTTGTACCCTTACGGTGTTCACATTTAGATTTTTAACTATAGTTGATCAAATGATGTAGTCCTTTTCATGACATTTGCCGCTAACAGTTAGCCAGTCGTGGCATTCTCACAGTGCTTACAATCAGTCTTATATGGCATAGTTCTATTTTTTTTTGTTCTACTAAATACTATAAATGCCACATGAACGATTTAGAAGTGGTTGAAGCTTCTTTAATGTGTTGTCGGCTCGCCTGATGATGAACGTTAGCAGACTGTCAACACTCAATGAAATTCTAAAAATTCTTCCTAAGAGTTTTAGTTAGAGGTAGAATAAGGTGTGGAGCTTAAAGAACTCACCCTCAAACCCGGAGGTCATAATAGCAGCTTACACTTACTTCATCAGATGAAGTCAATTGCTGACAGAAACCGGATAGGACTTCATATGAAAGAGTTCACTCTGGGGAGGAATACTGTGGTGTTTCGACCTCTTTATACACCTGATATTTATGCTTCCCAGTCTGCACATGCATGTTTTCTGCTCTTTAATTTACTATCAAAGGCATTAATTATATAATCCCTATTTAAATCATCTCACCTTCTTTAACTGGGTGACACCACACAACAGAAAATAACTTTAAAAAAAGGCACCATTTTTATCTCTTCCTACATGCTTAGCTTCTAATCAGGCTGGCCGTCTCTCCCGTTCTCTGTCTATTAGAGGCAAATCTCCTTCTTAATGGATTTCTATTGTATCCTCCCTCAGCCCCCTCCTCTATTCACCGCACTACCACACGCACAAACACACTCCCTCTGAGGGGGCCCCTTAACCAGGCTCTCCATATGCCTGACCTCCACCTCCTTTCTCCTCCTCTTTCCACAACCCCCTTCTCCTTCTCCTGCTCTGCTGCCGCTGCTGCCCCGTGCTGCCATCTGGTAGGGGCTGAAAAGAGTGACGGAAAAAGTGGAAGATGCGAGGGAAGAAAAAAATGGCAGGGACAAGTGTGGAAAGAGAGATGGCTAAAAGAGATAAAGAGGGAGAGCGGGAAAAAGAAGTAGCTGCGGACACAATACAAGAGCGAGTGGAGAGGCTGTCCATCTGCTCCCCACCTCACTTCCCCTCCCCTTCTGACACACAGCCTCCCGTACACCACAAAGAGAGTATTTAACCTCGACACACACACGCACATATCCAGGCATGCAGAGAGAGAGAGCGAGAGAGAGTCTCTTTAACCCGTTCCTCTCCAGTGAGCCTGCCTGGGGTGGCAGGTGATGGGTGGATGCAGGCAGACGACATGAGGCGAGAGGCTGGGGGGACGAGGGGTTGGAGGGTGTTGGTAATTGGAGGACGGAGAGGTGGGGATGAAGGGTTGAAACCGATCTGAACCAACACCAACACGTTCTCCCCTCCCCTCAACAAAGCTCAGAAGACACCGGTGTTTCAGAGCCGTCACTATGACAACAATCTGTCAATCATCGCCAACCGGCGGGCTTCCTAATTAGGGGGCTGATGGCACTGGATTATGAGCGGCTGCCTGGGCTTCAAAAGGCGAGGCTCAACCCACCGTGCTTACTAACGGAGATAAACACTGACGTTCATCAGTGCTACGCATATCTTGTCACGCTTTTTTATTTTCCTGCCTGAACAATCCCACAGGCAGGTCAGAAGGTTCACTGTGGTTAGACGACGAGTCCAAGAGAAAACCATCAGGAACTCTGGCTGTGGAGACGGATAAGCTTTCTCTGCCAGCTTCAAATCAAAAACCACATTTTGCTTTCTTTCCAAGCAAATGCTCCAAATGTTTAAAAAGGTTAATAAACATGAACACACTACAATGGTACCCTCCATCTTGGTCATGACTCTCCGCTTACATTAATTGCAAAGATTTACGATCAGCTAAAAAAAACCCCCCGAAATTAATCTAGCAGCAGCATATAAACCAAACTAAGACAGGAGGAAGGTTTACTGGACAGCTACTGTCATGCACACTCACTTCGGGTCTTTGTAGAAGAATGGCAAAAAGAAGCTTGCTACAATTAAGGGCAACCAAGAATTACAGATAATCACCTTCATGAAACACGATGGTGGCAGAATGATACTGTGGGGATTGCTGTTTAAGCAGGGACAGGAAAGCCAAAAGAAACCCAGTTTAGCTGTGACTGAAGCAAAAGGGCACTCTACAATATGATATGTTAAACATATGGAAAGCCATGTACTTTTTTCCTTTCACCTCACAATTATGCAAACATGTCTTGAAATCATTAACGTTTTGGGTTGCAAAAGTTTAAGGGTTGTGAGTGCTTTTGCATTTCTCAAAGTCTTGATAAACATTTCTACCAACGTTCCTGCTGATGCGATTGTGTCGACCAATGAAGCGCCTCAAAGTGTGTGAGAGGAAGCTGATTCAGACGCCTACCGAGGGCCTCTTTTACCTTGTGAGCCACTTGAGTTGGAGCGCAAACAACAGAGCAGAACACGACTCTGCAGCATGTTGACAACATGACACCGTTAGTCCTGCTGGGCATGTCGCGCTCAACGCCGCGGAGATGGCTGTCAGGTTTGGACACACACACAGCACTGTGTAGGTCAACACAGCCTGCAAACACTAGATTCCCCCAAGGACCTGTACATACACAGTGTCACATACACCAGAAACCAGTATAGTGTGGGAAGGGTGATGGGGGACGGCGGAGGAGGAGGAGGTGAAGGCTGTGACCCACAAAGGCTGATTTCATTAAAGGAGGGAACAGGAGAGGAAAGGAAACAAGCGGTGAGTGGAGGGGACCGGAGAGGTCTCCGAGTCTATGACCACAAATGGAGAGGGCAGACACCAGCTGTCACTTGCTTGTGTCAGCCCTATTCTCAGCTGCTGTGTGTGTGTGTGTGTGTGTGTGTGTGTGTGTGTGTGTGTGTGTGTGTGTGTGTGTGTGTGTGTGTGTGTGTGCGTGTGCGTGTGCGTGTGTGTGTGCCCAAACAACAGGTTACGTTAATAACACTGGGTTTTTGTGCAAATGAATCTCAGAGATTTTCTCAGAAGTTCTGAGATTTTGTTTTGACACCGCTTTTTGAAACATCTTCTTCTAGACCATCTGATGACTGTTTGAGTCAATTTGTCAGGAACTGCAAGGGTGAAGCGATAACAAAGTGCATGCTAACTCCCCTTCTTTCAAAAAGAATTTCTTTTCCTCTAACAAGGCATACGGGCCCATACCTAGAGAGTTAGCGCTTCACGTCTCCGACAAATAGACTTACACCTCTCCCTCCGCCTCCCACTGTAGCGGATCTCATGGAAGGCAGACAACCATCCTCTTTCCCTCCATCTCTCTATATTAAATCAACCAGTCAGGGGGTGTCAGTCATGCATTCCAGCTCGCAGCTGACAAGTTGGCAGTTGCGATGCAAGAGCGGTTCATTCATTCTGATGACACACTGCCGATATTTGTATGGTGGAAGCCACACATCTCTGCCTTTTTTTGCTGTTAGTCAGTGGAAACTGATTCACAGTTAGACAAGGACGGAGGGAGAAGGGCATCGAACCGAGCCGAATTAAAAGCGTTGACTGGAAGTTTTCAGATCCGGGGTGTCCGACTTGCCAGTTTGAAGTGTGACTGATAAGGCGGGGGGAAAAGTTTACGAGGGAAAACGGCTGCCAGCAAGCTCAATCACCCTAATGTCTGTGGTTCCAGGTCCTATTGATAGGGAAGTGTAATAGCATGTATGTGTGTCTTGGCTTGTTGTCAAAACTCGGGGGCATATTGATGGAGCAGTAGGGTGCTGAGCCAGAGCGAGGGATGTTCACTGGCTCCGAACTGTTACCGGAGGGGTCTCTTTGGGGCTTCTGGGCATCACTGAAAATCACAAATGCAACCACCATGACATCAATTTGAACTACTCTAAATTTAAAACAAAAGAGGAAAGTTACTATTGCAGAATCTTCTCAAAGCTTGATGAATCTGCGCAAAGCCGAATAAGTTAAGTTAAAATGCCAAGTTCTGTTAAGAAGTGAAACATAATGAGTAACCATCCTGTGCCTACATCTGTGAACCAGAGAAGTAAATTCTGAGAACAGAAGGCCAAAATTACAACCGGTGATCCCTCCAAGGGGTTAGCTGTGAAGTCTGGAAAAATTAACACCTATTCTAAACCATATGCATCTAAATGCAGATAATTGTGTTTTTTTTCACAAAATGTTCCTGAGCATCCTCAAAGAAACTTTGCCTTTAATGAGAGACCTGTCCCAAGAGGGTCAAAGCATGCTGGGTAAAACAACTAATTAAGTGGCTATTAACCGTTTCTGTCTGCCAGCCAGCCAAAGATAGTCAGCCAATTTAGGTGGATGTATCCGAATGCTTGCTCGTTAGCTCAACTGCTGCACTTTAAACTAAAAACAAAACAAAAAAGCAAGCCAGTAATTCTAGTTTTTACCAAAAAAACAGAAAAGAAAATGTAGAAATTCCACCTCTTGACTTAAAGACACTGTATCTAACTTTTATTAGAAAAGTTTTTTTTAACATATTTGTTAAAACTGCCACCATGTTTCCACAGATCATCTGTGGAAAGATTGATGTCCTCCACCTCCTCCCTGTGCTACTATTGCCATCTGAAGAAATGCACCCACCACTCCTGACCAAAAACAGCCAATCAGAACCAGGAGGAGGGGCTTACCAATGTCAGTCATTCTCAGGTACTTGTGCCTCAACGTGCTAATTTCAGAGAAACAACTCAATGTTACAAGAAAACTATTTATTCACCATGGTCGGTGGCCATGCTAGCTAGCGTTGACATTTACGACAGACTCTGCTAGCTGCAGTGTAACAGAGAGCAAGGACAGAGGGTGATTGACAGCGCTAAGACACGCCTCCTGGCTCTCATTGGTTATTTCCGGTTAGCACTGGGAGAAGGCAGAGGAGAATCAATTTTTTCACAGATAGCCTGTCTCATTTCAAGCTGTCACATCATAGTCACTGTTTCAACATATATGTACTTTTCTTAATATTTAACAGTCATCTATTGAAGATTTATTGACAAATATGGTAACTGCATCTGAGTCATAGGAAAATGAAATGGGAAGAAAGAAACAGGGCTTCATGCAGAGAAGGCAGCGTATGAGATGCATGCTTTGAGTTAAGTGGGATACATACGGGCCTTAACACTGGGTGACAGAGTGTGTGATGTTTTCCTATCTTTCATTATCAGGCAGCCTGCCGGGCCACTAGGCATTACCTGTTGATGACCGAGTGGACCGCCACGCTGATGGACAGATGGATGGGATTGTTGATGAATCCCTGGCAGGTGCTTTGTCAGTCCAGAAGGCAATCTAAAACCCCGGGAGGGGGAAGAAACCACTTAGTCTTCAGGGACGCCACCTTAACATTTCTTACACAGCTCAAAATTTCAGCTTCACACAAAAACTCTGCTTACTGACAAGTTCCAGTGTTACATACAGCATTAATGAGATGATGCTTTTGTCACTTATAGTGTAATAGCAGACTATTGCGCTTCTGGATGAGCTAGGTCTAATTTAGAAAAATGCCCATGGAGTAGGTCAATCTCCTCTCTCATAGCCAGTGACTGATAGATCCAATACCTCTGGAATCAGATAAAACTTTGACAAATGGCCCTGTGCCGGCCTGAGCGGTGGTGAGGAGGACGGCGAGAAGCCCAGCATTTGGTATGTCCATGGCCAGCCCTCTCCTTATGTCCCATCATTGGCTATGATCAATAGGGCCACTCTTTAGACACACACATACTGACACAGGGTGGAGGCCCATCATTCCTTTATTAAAAGGCAAGAGGATATTGTTTTCAAAACAATCACTACTCTAAAAGAAAAACTGCAATAATAATAATAGCAATTATAACTGTCTAAAACTTTATTTTGCCAGTAAAACATGTTTCTCCCTAATTCCTCATGCTTTCCTGGTGAGCAGATTTCAAATGACAAGAGAAAAGGTGGACAGTGAGATATTTTGCATTTCTGCCTCCAAGTCATGGCTTTTCCTCCTGGTAGTGATTAAAATAATGCTTCTCCACCAACAAGTTATTTTAGCTCCTAAATGACTAGACAATGGTTAATGTTTAAGTACAAAATTTTGTTTAAAGCCATTTAGAACCATGATTCTCAAACTGTGGGGAAAAAAATTATATTAGTTTTGTTGTTGTTGTTGTTGTTGTTGTTGTAATAAGAAGATATTCAGGTATTAATTATTTTTAAGGGAAATACAAAAAAAAATTTCCATGATAGATGCAGTTTTATGCAGTTTTCCATTTATCTGGATGTGGTTAATCTTAAAGTAAACTTCTCTGTGTTCCACCTTCAAATTCATAAACTAGTGGAGTTAGCTTAGTGAGATGTAGTGTGGTTCCATTAACACTTTTTTTCTGGAGTTTGAACTTCTAAACATGTTCATGTTCACTAAACACAGTTGTTTCACAACCTCTCTTTCTCTCTGTGACTGATTTAATGACACAGAAACTTTCTAAATAAAGCTTTGATTCTTCAGCAGTGGTACATATACATCTAAAAGTTAAAATGTGTTCTCTACAGTCAAATGCCTGGTGAGGTAATGGTAGAGCACTGGAAATACGTTGCCAATTGTTTAGCTTATTGTCATCCTTTGTCTTCCATCAGACCTCAACATCTCTGACTTTTGCAGTTTTATGCTCCTCTGAGTCATCCATGTTGGTTGACCTCAACAAGTTCCTAAAGAAAGTCCTTAAGTTGTGCCATGACCTTTACTTACCTTGCCAGTATAATTCATCAATAGCCTTCCTTACCACACCTTCAGCTTTAATACACAGCACATGACCAGGTGTTTGCTTAGGGCAAAGGCTTAAAGTCAGGTTATCATCCAGCTGATGGAATCTCAGAAACTTTTCACCATGTGAGTTTGTGTGCATGTCTCTAAGGAAGAGGTCATATGTGGGGATCAAGACTCTCTACTTTCATTTCCTCTCCCTCCTGCTTCGTCCGCCAAGGAAAACAATAACTCATAAATTCATTGTGAGTTCAGCAGAGAAAAAACTCTTTGTCTTCTTTGGCAAAAGTCAAGAATGATTGCAGACTTCAAAATCAGACTTGTGTTGTTCTAAAAAGAGTGAAACAGCAGGCATTAAAGAGTTGTTGTTTTAATAGTAATATTGAGTATTGACTTGATTCATTCATGCATGTTTGAATCTCCATGGCAACTATTCAGGCATGCAAAATGCCCAAGGTGCAGCTCCTCCTCAAAGCTGCACTTTCCAAGTTCTTACCTGGTTCTACAGCTCCTCCACTCAGCTCCTTCAGACTAGCCAGCAGCAGTTAGCAAACACCTGGTGGAGCTGCACATCTGCTAAGTTCATCATGCAAAGTACTTCTTAGTGTAACGCCGGTAAAAACATTGGTAAAGGGTTAACAGTGGAGCCGGGTCGTGATGACTTCCTGAGGGTGGAGGTTCAGTAAGAGCAGGAGTTTTTAAAAAGACAGAAGCCCAATTTCAAAGTGCTAAATTAGGAAGTCAAATTTCTAAGTAATATTTGATATATACAATACTTTTTATGATAGTTAAAGTTAACATAGTTACTTAATTGTGCTTAAAGTGGCACTATGTGCCTGGAAAACACTGAAGTGAATGCAGAAGTTGTTTTGACAGCCAAACCATTTTGTGTTGGTGGTGAGGTAACGCCTCACTACTGTAAGAGCAGTTAGGAAGAAAATAAAGTGTCAAAACTTAAAGTTTAGGATTACAATTTTCTTCAACAACAAACTCATTTAAAAAAGCACATATTGTTAACCATAATTCATAGCTTGAGGAGAGAAAAAGTTGAACAGAGAAGTACTGAACCATAGGAAGGGCGGATCCATGATGAAGCTCTGCAGACTGGAACCCACAGTGTCCACCGGGAGAGGAGGAGCCTGTCGGACTTCTCTGGTGTGGAAATCAAGACCAGGCAGGGTGGGCTGAGATGAAGGACCAAGAGAGACAGACTCCATGATGGAAGGAGTAGCATTACCAGCTATGAGAAGAGCCAACAATGCTCTTCTCATAGGAACTGATCCTACAGCTGCAGAGGCAGACTGTGGAACTGGGGATGCAGACGGCTGATGAGCAGCTGCTTTGGCTTACCAAAGAGCTGCAACACTGTCGATCACTGAAAAACTGGACAGTTCCACTCTACCTCCTCAAAAAGACCAGTAAAATCTCTGGATGACTCGAAAGAAGGTTCAGGTTTAGATTTATTTCAGACCTTTGCAGGAACAAAGCAATCAAATAAAAGAAGGGTTCACTTGACTAGATCCTTCTGTCACGTTGAAAGGGCTGAGGTAAGACCTAAATACAGGCAACAAACCAGAGTGTCAGATAATGTCCAATCCATATTTAATAAACCAAACAGGAAACTTGCATGAAGCAGAGAAACAACTGATTTAGTGTCATTTGGACATTAAAATGCATCCAAAACTCAACCAGTAGCTCCCTGTCCCATCTGTACACTGGTACCACAGCCCTGATTCTCCATTATCGTACTATTAATGTCGTTTATTTTCCGTTCCTTGTGTCCCTTGGCAGTTCTGCCATCATGTCCATCTTTCAGTCACACCAGCAGTTAAATCCTTGATGTGTTGCTTCCTGGTGAGAAAGCTCTTTTCTGTTACTACGGCATGCAAAATGTGGCATTAGTCACCAGCTAGACTCCGCTGACACACTTGCTGTGTGAGGGAGATTAATGCCCACTACGGACACTTTATTATTCTCTCACTCCCTTCCTTTTTCTCACTCTTACCCTCTCTGTCTTTCTACTTCACCAACCGGTCACACAATTAATTGCCTGCTGTATGCCTCCCTTCTCTCTCTCCTTTTCTCTTTCCTCTTTTCTCACCAGAGTGACCGATGGGGAGAGGAGCACGATATTAGAGATGAATGCACACTAAAAACAGACTGCTCAAACCATACTTTCCTATCTTTAGTAAGTTGGTAAAAAAATTAAATAACTACATAACAGTTTAGTACTTAACTGGAACCAGTTTAGGACTCTTATGTTCAGTTTAAATCTCTGATTAAAGTTGCCTCGAGGCCATTAAAAGTGAAATGGCTCATGTGGCGGGGAGCTCTGTCAGGAAAACAGACGAAAGCACAATACCAATACCTGAAATAATAAATGTGTTATTTGGAAAATCTCAGACCAAATATGGCATTTACCTATAAAGCAACATTAAAAGACTGCACTGATGTTCAGACTCCAATGAAGGACACGAAAGGTTTTTGAAGAAGTTTTTTTTGTTCATAAAGCCTTTCTCTTTCCGATGCAGTTGGTCACTGCAGTTGGCTCCAGTGACCAGCTTAAATTAGCCGAGGTTCGTCCAGTTGGATCCTCCGGCTCAGGGCCTGTGAAATGTTTTGGGGTCTACTGCTTCACTTTTTCTTCCATAACTCTCAGAATCTCTTAAGACTTTTCTGTCTTACTGGGTCCAAACCCAAGAAGCCTCATGAACTGATAAACAGTCTGTTTCAGTTCAATGGTTGTTTGCAATAAATTCAATTCAGTTTCAATTCTCTTTGTAAATCAAGGACAGAACACTAAATCATATTACATAACAAAACAAAGATACCATTGTGTTGTATGAAGGTTCTCGAGCCACAGGCTGATTTGCAAACCCAGATCTCAGTTGGAACGTTAAAAAAATTTATAAATAAAAACTTAGAAATTCCCAACACACATGTATGTTGAAATACTGCAGCTAATAACACTATAAAATACATAAAAATGCACATCGGAGACACATTCTCCCCAACAATATAGACTGGTAAAAATATTTGTTTTTATTTCAACCATTGTTCCATCTGGGAATTAAAAATGTTAAAATATGCAAATATTTTTATTGCTGATGATAAACTGTTACCCATATCAATGAGAAGGAAACTTGACGATTGATATTTTGTAGGTTTGCTGCTCCTCTAGTTCCAACTCCAGTGCTGCTGGCCTTTAAGATCATTCTGCTCACTAACTCTGGGACAAGACCGTTGGTACATGTAAATGTCAATTTTAAAAAAAGGAAGATTTATGAAATTGTCAAAACTTAAGAGATTAATGCTTGTTCAGAACTTCTGGTTTCACTCCCATTTCTATATTTTTTTTTTACATTTTGAAGCTTTATTATTTTCTTAAGATCCAACAGTGGAAAATATAAATTCCTTTCAACCAGTTAGTTTCTTAGTACTTTAACTGTTCCTTTAACCCAAACTAAAAGGGTCTCATCAAAGCTTGATTTCAGAATCAGCTAGTTTTAAAGTCACAGTGTTAAAAGTAAAACATCCCCAATATAGTTTTAATCTGCTCACTCCACCCCAAATTGTTTAATCTTTTAAACCTGCACAATTTCCCTTTAATTAAAAAAATGTAGTTTTTTTTTTTTTTTTTTTTTTTACATATTTGTTAAAACTGTCTCTTTGTTGTGACAGAATGGTATCACACAGAAAATCTGTGAAAAAAAATTTGAGCTCCTCCTTATGCAAAAATACACAGTGCTGTCAGAAATAACCAATCACAGCCAAGAGGATGGCGCTGTCAATCATGCTTGTTCATTGTTCACCCCAAATCCCTTGCTTTCTTCTGCGCTGTGGCTTCTTCGCTATAGAAGAGTCGGTCTTGCATGCTCAGGCTAGGTAGCATAGTCACATGCATGAGCTTGACTGACAGCATTAAGACCTTCCTCTTGGCTCTGATTGGCTGTTTCTGGAGGTGGATGAATTAGATTTTTTTGTCATAGATCATATGTCTGATATCTTCGTGACATGTTTAATCAATATGCAAAAACAATCATTTACATACAAGCTACATACAGCAGATTTAATGTAGACAGATAAGTCCAAAATCTAAAGAAAAATGGAAGGAATGGCTTAATAGCAGAGACATATGAGGCATAATTTAAAATAACACAATGCTATTAATTCTGAAGGCCCATAAACGCCTTAATCTCCGGGATATGTTGAACAGATGTTAAGGTAACTTGTACATACCCATCTTCACACACTCCACTGATCAGAAAACATGACACACCTCTCGGGGACCCAGATAAAAATAAGCTGAACACGAGAAGAAAAAGCAGGGAGAGCAAACATCCTTTAAAATTTGACATTAAATATAGTGACACCAGAGAGCAATTAAACCAATCAATCTTGCTCTTGCTCCGGAGCCAACATCTGGTCCGGCGGTCCTGGTAGACCACTGTCTGGGGGTGAGGAGAGGGGGCTTGTATCGGACAGACACTTTGAGCTGTCCTTCAGTGAACTCCTTTTTTCCTCACACAATCACAAACAGTGGATTGAGTGAAAAACAACGTTCAGGTACACACAGGTCCACATGGACCTGATGTCAGCCGGTTCTGCTGCGCTGTTCCTTTTGTTATAAATAACAACAGGCCACCTGGACTCCTCCAGCATGTTTGGTACAGCTCCGGCATATGTGTGTGTGTGCAAGTGCGTGTGTGAATGTGTGTGTGTGTTTCTGCATCCACTGCAAGGCCTTAATGATCCCCCTGGCTAGCCAGGATGAGCCCAGGCTCAAAGGAAAGCAGAGCACCTTATCCCGGGCTAATGGGACAACAGAGGATTGAGTCTGTGTCTGTGACTGCGCGCGTGTGTGCGTGTGTGAGGAGAATGTACACAGGCGGTGTGTGTGCCGTACATGTACGTATGTGCATGCGTGCTGGTGTTAATGGGACGGCAGAGGATTGGTTGGAGGACTGACTGGTGGCAGAGACGGATGGCCTGGGACAGAGACTGTGCTGACAACCAGTGAATACGGGGCAACGTTGCAGAAAGGTCAACGGTACTCACACACACGCACACACACACGCATACACATAATAATGTCAGGAGAGAAAAAATAGCGGAGGTATGTGTCTCATCCGAGCATGTGTGACTTTCAAAGTTTTGTCGGCATATGTTGCTGCGTTTAAGAACCAGAAAGTTTTAGCACAAAAAAATGAGCCCACATGTATACAAACTTTCATCAATAAATCACTGAAGAGCAGGGGCAATTATTAGTTCAACAGCTAAATATTGACGAACAAATATTTGGCAGACAAACTGAAACAGAACAAAAAAAAATCTTGGGCAAATTCAGCCTTATCTTCTCATAATAATGCAGAGTGATAAAGCATGTGACCTTACAGCAAACACTGCAAAAACACAAAATCTTACCAGGTGTTTTTGGTCTAGTTTCTAGACAGCAAATGTCTTTATATACTAGAAATACAATAAAACCAACAGATAAGTAACTTTTCAGCAAGACAGATGAACTTGGTTTAAGTCAATAATTCCTTAGCACTGATGACAGTTGTTGTTCAATTGGCAGATTTTTCCACTTATAACATGGGAGAAATGTCTTGTCGTAAGTGAAATAATCTAATTAAAGTACTTCTTCATTAATATCAAAGAATCATTCCATTAAATTGAGCTCCTGTGTCTCGCTGAAAAGATACTTATGGGTTATTTTTGACTTCTTCCAAGTGTGCCAGAAGACGGACCAGAAGCTAGACCAAAACTCCTTGGTAAGATTTGCTGTTTATACATGAGATTTCCACGAACCTCTCACTACATTTAAACCCTGACACAAAAACAACCACCTCAGTATATGACAGTTATCCTAATGAGAGGTAAATC